>QLOM01003002.1:0-17918 GCA_003313785.1 Termitomyces sp. MG148 | reverse complement strand
CTGGAGCTGCCTGCAGCTCTGCAAGCACGTCGAATTGTGCCTAAGTTTCATGTATCGTTACTTAGGCGTTATAACGCAAACGATGATGCTATGTTTCCTAATCGGGTGACGCCCGAGCCATATGACTTTGGTGCCAGTGACAAACAGGAATGGTTCGTTGAGGACATCCTGGGCCATCAGTGGCAGGGAGGAACGTACCTCGAATTCGAGGTACGATGGAGTGCGGGTGATACGACATGGGAGTCGTATCACACATGCGCCAAGTTGGCAGCATTGGATCGGTACTTAGAACTGCAGGGTGTGAAGCGCCCAAATCAGCTTGCTAAGCGCTCATGTGCTTAAACTGATGGCAGTGATAAGATGTATGTCGGATCAGTCGGAGCTCAGATCAACTGAGTGTCTGATCCGGCTCGGATCACGGATGTTCCGGATAGATAAGATGGAGATTGATCTATTTGATGAGATAATGCGGATCGTGATGCGGAGTTGGCGGTCGGATCAGGTTATGTAACCTGATGATGGGGGAATTTTATGTTTTTTCCCACCGACACGTCGACACTTCCGACATTTTTGTATTACCATGTCGTACCCTTACCAGCGTACGACCAGTGAGCAGCAGCCTCAGAACCCACAGGGTTCTGGAGGAGGGGGGGATCGCCCCCAGCAAAATATTCAGCAGCCGGTAACGACGCCGACTGTGGTGTCGTATCCAGCGGTGTCCCAGTTTGGGCAGAACCCAGCCCAATTTGGACAACCTCCGCAGTTTTATCCACCGTTTTTCCAGATGCCATACTTTCCAGGACCAGCTGGCCCTGGACAGCAGATGGGAGGACAGGTGATGTGGGGTATGCCAATGCCGATGCAGATGCAGACCCAGAGTGCAAGTACACTCCTTTCGGATGAGAAAGCACTAACTGCGCCACAGGTAGCACCCATGGATGTGGACGACGACGCGGGACGTCAACATCAAGGAAAGAGCGAGGTGGTGCAACCTCGATGACAACGAGAGAGGACACCGCCCCCGCGAGAGACGTATAGAAGAGACCGGAGGCGATCGCCTCCGAGGAGTACCGGGGCATGAGGAGGCGGGCCTCGGGAAATAATAGGGCGCAGACGGGATGAACTGTCAGCGAGGATGCAGAATCGAGGTCAACCCCGACCTCGAACACCTCCTCGACGAGCATCTCCGTCACCTCGTCGTGCACCATCTCCCCGGCGCTTATCGTACGTGGAGAAAGGGAAAGGAAAGGAGATTAGGACGCCGTCGGAGGTGTTGGACCCTCAGGCAGAGACAGTCTGGAGACACCTCATATCTGCCGGCCAGCGAGTGCCACCGGAGTCTGCATTTTTGGCGGATCCGGTGGCTCAGGTGGTGATTATGGGCCTGCTCGATGAGATCTTTATGCTGCAGCAGCGTAACAACAACACAATCAAGACATTCACAAACGCTATGAAGAAGCGTCCGTCATTGTCGGAGGA
This sequence comes from Termitomyces sp. MG148, assembly GCA_003313785.1. Lineage (NCBI taxonomy): Eukaryota > Fungi > Basidiomycota > Agaricomycetes > Agaricales > Lyophyllaceae > Termitomyces > Termitomyces sp. MG148. The sequence goes on along the minus strand of QLOM01003002.1, from coordinate 16,439 downwards.
GCAACCTGAGGCAAAACGCCTCAGAGCGCGTGATACAGTACCGGAGGTTGGGACGCGGGAAGCTGGAGAACTCACACCGACTCCGGCCAAGTTACATGCCGAGCTCGTGGAGGTTGACGCTAGTTTACGAGGATTGTCCTCGTCAACACATGCGCCCTCCCAGCAGCTAGGGACAAAGCAGCAGGATGAGGAGGTCCTGTCGGAAGTGGAGTTTGGAGCAGATGTTCCGCGAGGAGCAGACAGAATAGTAATGCGGTTCGGAGCAGTGGTGCAGTTTGAGGCACCACTGAGGGCATATGCGTCCACAGTCCCCATAAAGGACACGAGATCGGACGCCGAAGCAGAAGGGCGACTCCTCACGTTAGCTGCGCTCGGCCTGACTGAACCAAGCGACGGGAGTGATTACGGGGAGTCATCAGACGAGACCCCCTTGGAAGGAGAAACTCCCGCTAAACGCCAAGTGCGTTTAGACAAAAAACGCAAGAGAGAGGCCCGGAGGAAGCACGAGGCCGCCCAGCAGGCGAAGGTCGATAAAGACTGGGAGGAGCAGGCCACAGGCCGTATTCCTGATGGCCTAGGCGTATTCGTCAGTGGGACATCAGTGGAGCGGTCCAATTGGTTCTACGGCGGGGCACTAGACCGCCACTTTTATTACTCCCGGCTCACGAATATGGTATTCGTGAGCGATGAAGCCTTAGCCGCGAAGATGTACGAGGAGGAGAAAGGAGAGAGGTACTATCATACCTCGAAGGAGCTGGACCGGGTGGTGCCAAGGGGATTTCCGATGAATCCTCAGCAGTTGCAAAAGCTTCATGAGCTTTTGCAGAACAAGTTCAAGTCAGTGTCACTGCGCACTGAAGCCTACTATCTGTTGCGCGAGTTCCAGCGCATCAGTATCAACTACTACACTACGGTGAGGGATAGGACGATGACTCTGGTATGTTCACCAGAGTAGGAACACATATCGCCCCCTCTGGATCTGTCCTCCCGTCACATGAACATCGTGGTCATGCCGACCCCAGAAGGGTATCTGCAATGGAAGGACCGAGCCGGAAGACCGTTTTTTACGCTTTCCGGGTTTGATTCCGAAGGTGTACGTTTCACCTTCGATCTGGAAAAACTGGTGCAGAATGTACTCTACTTCTGTTGACCAGGAATGATGAACTCGGTGTTCGGCATTGCAGTGGATCGAGCGTATCGCATTCACTGGCGTACTCTCCTGGGCCACGCCCTGACGTGTGGACTGTCTCCCTCGGGAAGAGCACGGGGACGCTTTGCAAGGCTATTGGCCTTGATTATTGTGCGTCCTGGACTGTATCGTGAGGCGGTCGCTGATTACAACGCCGCCAACCCGAGCAACCCCTTTGTACCAATGAGCTGGACTGACGTCCAGTTCCGACCCCCATATTTCGACGCGGCTACGGCCGTCAACATCACCGATGCTGATGTGCTACGTGCTATGATAGCCAACCGCGTACCTGTAGAGTGGGTAGATCATGCCTATACCTTCGGCGTGGTCTACCTCGAAAATCAGTTTCTTGCGGCCACAGCATCCATCGACCAGTTCCGCGAGGTCGACGATGAACGTCATCGTCGACTGGACATCTATGGAGAGCCTGCAGTCATCACCCGGTGGGATGATTGGCGGTTGCCCTCGGACGACGACATGATCCGCCTTCACGCCCTGCTTGCCCACGAGTCCTCTCAAGGTCATGAGTACCTTGAAAGTGGACTGTATTATCCTGTAGGGATGAACCCTAACCATCGGGATTTATGGCAACGACGTTCTCGACATGGGCCATATCTCCCCTCACCGTCGCACCCTTCCATGTCAGTTCAGGCTCCAACAGCCTCAACATCGTCGGGCTCCATCGCCTCATCATCCTCGGTTAACATCGACAATGAGATGAGGATCGATACGGTCCGCAAGTTGTCGCGTCCGCCGTCTGCGTAATTATCGTAGGTGGCTCATCTCCGTTTCAATTCATACTGTCGGTTAACGTCGGCGTTGTATTCTTTTGACAGATGACTTGGACAGTTTCGAGCCGTGGAGGACCAAAGTGCCTCCACGTTGACTTACTTATCAACATGGAAATTGTCCCTCCTTACATCGAGACTGATTACCAGTCTCAAAGGGGGGCATGTAACATATCATACTAGAGTTATATTATTTATAGACAATTATATTAATTATTAATTTACATACATGCTGGCTGCCTTACATAAGGCAGCCAATTTTACTGTCATACTTCGTAGTACTAGAATCGACTATCGATCTGGTTCTGTTGGTGTGACCGTAAGGCTAAGCAATATTTGACTTTGTTTCACACGCGCTCTTGGTAGGACTTGAGCTTGGGATAGTTTGGTATAATGGTGCCAGAGGGTAGTACTACCTTGCCATTGGCAGTCCTGCAAATGCATCCTTGCTGGATGTAGTTTTCCAAAGTCGGGCAGCGACCGCATGTCATAGTGTGGCCTACTTCACCACAGAAGTGACAAAGATTGTTAGCAGGAGCAAGATTACAGGTGGCGGTAAGGCTGGTGGTGATCATGGTTTCAATGCGTGTCATGGCATTAGCTACGGCGGCTGCAATAGCGGTATCCAAGTCTTCCTTCTTGACGTAGCAGTCAGGTGTAGGTTGAGTCGATAACAGGGCGATTGAGGTGGCAGCGACCGGAATCTGTCAGGGGACTCCTCATTTCTCCCTTCTTCCACTCCTTATTCTTTCATTCTTCCTCTATTTATTTACCTATTTCTGCTGTCACTCTTTTACTTTACTGCTTCTATTCCTTCAACACTATCTATTGGTACTATTCTCAGCCCTTGAGGTGCTTCTTTAGTTATCATTCAAACAAGTGTAGCCAACGCTTCCAGAGGCTCAGTAAGCATCCAGAGGCTTAGTCATCTCGAGGCTAGCCTCCAAATTACTAAGCAAGTCACATGAGACATGTGCATGACCTCTGGCAATGGCAATTTCCGAGTTTTTGATTATTTTCGGAGATTTTCCTTTTTTAGATTATAAATTTCATTGTGGCTTTTGTCATACTATACAGTTACTTCTCATGCTTCTGGAGCCTTGGAAGCATCACTCCTGGCATAGGGAATCCCTAGACTTGTTCTCTTCAGATTTCCCTCTGCCAAGTGAGTAGTTATTGTTGTATTACCTATATATATTTCGGATTTTCCTCTGCCAGCTGTGTGACTGAGCCATAGCCTCCAGAGGTTGCCCTTACAGAATCATGCCAGGAGTTGGGGCAGGACAAGAGGCGCTCACGCCAGTGTCCATGCCTTTCAACATCCATTTGCCTGCCTCAAAGACGTCGTCCACATCATAGGGTTCCTTGGAGTGGTGGTTGGGCTGTAAGATTTCCAAGCACCTAGCAATCCATGCCCATAGCAATGTAGGAATACCTTGCTGGAATAAGTAATGTTCCTCATTGTGGTAGAGCTTGCTGTTTTGTAATAGCCACCTAGCAACCCTCTGGAAGTCCTTATAGTAAGTAAAGAGGGCGCCAAGCATGTAAATACCATTGTCAAATGTTTCCTGTACTAGTTTTTGAAGTTCTGTTACTGTGTACCTAGTAGATTCCTCAGCACCTGGGTAGAGTCGGATGACTGCTGCTTTCCATTCCTTGTAAGTCACTAAGGCCGGGGGTCCGATTGGTTGGTCACCAGGAACAGGAACCAGGGTGCTAAATTCTCTAAGGCCAGTCCAAGTTTCTGCCATGTCATATGATACATACCGTGCCGCATATTCCTTCATTTGCATGTGGTCGGTAATACCGCAGTCACAAAAGAGATATTCTAGTTCCTTGAAGTACTGTGTAAGTTCCCGGGGTTTAGTTTTATCCCATTTTGGGGCCAAGAAGTGGTTGCAAGGCAGCATGCGCTGAGGGACAGCTGCCTCCATGATAGTTGGTAGGCATGTGGTCGGTAACGAGAGTTGGTAAGTGTGCTAGTGATGGTGGTGGTGTGGGTGTTGGTGATCTGAATAACTGGGATAGTGGTGTAAAGGGTGAGCTTGGCGACCCTTGTGCTAAATCGGCAAGAGGTGTCTGATGTCTGGGAACGGTTGGTTTGAAGTCAAGTTGTCGTGGAAAGAGGTTGCTAATGTCGTCAACTGTAAGGTTGGCTGAAGCGTCGGCGAGTTCCTGCACTAGAGTACAATGCGGTAAAGCTCCAGGTAACTGTGGCGTAGAAGGTGATTGGTGTAAAGAGTCAAAGGTGCCAGGCTGACTGGCTGAAAAGGCGGCATTGGCACTGAAGACGGGTTTTTGGCAGAATTCTGCCCTAAAGTCCCTCGTGGTGGGCTCCAATTTGATGACGCCCAAAAGTTGCTAAGCACTGTCCTGGTAGATGGTAAACTTAGTGCCTCACAAATGAGTAGCGTCGGGCAGTCGCTAGTGTTTTGAAAGAGTCCCAAGCAGGGTCCCAGAAGCCTAGTCTTTTTAGTGTGATTTGAACTTAGAGAAATAAACTGGTTGCTTAGCAATCTAAGCTGAAAGCCTGCAAGGTGCTAGGGTGCTATAAGTCGGCAAGGACTCTAGTGATGTAAACATTGGCAACAATGTGCCCATATGGCACCGTAATACAAAAGTCGGTAGTCAAAGCTGGCGAGGCAAAGTCGGCAAGACTGATTCACTTAGCAACTCTGAGGACTTAGAATGCGCTGAAATGAGATCTGAACTGTGGGGCATACGATTCAATGATGGCTAAGACAAAATATGTACAGTATTTATAGGCGCTAGGCCACCGTGTTAATTAAACTAAAAAGTCGCTAATTAATCAATCACAAAAAAATGGAGACAAGTACAATGGAACGTGAAAGTCGCTAAGCGATGGCGTCTATCAAGTCAGTAAGCATTAACTTAACATCCTAGCAGTGAAAGAGGCCAAATGCAGGGGAACCGTTACTAAGGCCTGAAACCATCAAAGGGGCCTGTCTTGCGTAGGTTGCTAAGCGTCGGATCAACTGTAAGCGTTGCTAATATCTGAAACCATCCCGTGGACCTGTCTTGCATAAGTCGCTAAGCGTCGCTAAAGTGATCTGACATCGGATCTTTGAGAAGCACTGGATTTTGATAGGCATTGCTAAAGGCTCTGGCGTCGGTTATCATTGATTGGGGACTTGAAGGGGGCCGGGCTGGAGTCAGGTGAGTAGCAGGTGATTGCCAAGTCATGTGGTTGCTAAGTCCTGTGATTCTGCGCGTCACGTTCTGTAGCCTGAGTTTGATCCCTGCTAGCTGCAAAACATAAGTCGCTAAAAATAGTGCTAGTGCGCTGAGCTCTGCCAGAGTCTTATCAACGGTCCAGGTCTAGACCGGTGCTGCTATAAATTGCAATGATTGGGATGAATCCCAATCAGATAGTAGAGTCCATGCTCAAGGTGGGCTTGTCCTTGCACATGCTCATGCGCCAAAAATACGTGAAGCCAGATCATGTCATCCTTGGTTGGTACTTGCCAGTCATCTCACTCTTGTATAGCAGGGGGCTCACTGTTGTATAGCAGGGGGCTCGCCGTATAAGTCAAGATGATGGTGTCTCACATCGTTGATCTTGTGGTAATGATCAATTGAGGCGTTCACCTCAAAGAAGTGAGTCTCTAGGTAGACCACTGATGACGCCCAAAAGTTGCTAAGCACTGTCCTGGTAGACGGTAAACTTAGCACCTCACAAAAGAGTAGCGTCGGGCAGTCACTAGTGTTGTGAGAGTCCCAGGCAGGGTCCCAGAAGCCTAGTCTTTTTAGTGGGATTTGAACTTGGAGAAATAAACTGGTTGCTTAGTGATCTAAGCCGAAAGCCTGCAAGGCGCTAGGGTGCTAGAAGTCAGCAAGGACTCTAGCAACGTTGATAAGCCTCTTGCTGAGCTCAGCGCACCAGTGCTATTTTTAGTGACTTATATTTTGCAGCTAGCAGGGATCAAACTCAGGCTACAGGATGCAACATGCAGGATCACAGGACTTAGCGACCACCTGGCTTGGCGGTCAGATGATGATTTACTGGTCATATGGTGATCACAAGACTTGGCGACCATGGGACTTTAGCAACCACCTGACTTGGCAATCACCTGCCACTCACCTGACTTCAGCCCGGCCCCCTTTCAGGTCTCCAATCAGTGATAACCGATGACAGGACCTTTAGCAATGCCTATCAAAACTCAGTGCTTCTCAAAGATTCAACGTCAGATCACTTTAGCAACGCTTAGCAACAGGCCCCTTGATAGTTTCAGATATTAGCAATGCTTATAGCTTATCTGGTGCCTAGCAACCTATGTGAGACAGGCCCTCTTGATGGTTTCAGGCCTTAGCGACAGTCTCCGTGCATTTGGCTTCTTTCACTGCTAGGATGTTGAGTTAACGCTTGCCAACTTGACAGATGCCGTCACTTAGCGACTTTCACATTCCATTGTACTTGTCATTATTTTTCTTGATTGATTAATTAGCGACTTTTAGTTTAATTACCACGGCAACTTAGCGCCTATAAATACTGTACATATTTTGTCTTAGCCATCATTGAATCATACACCCCACAGTTCAGATCACATTTCAGCGCATTCTAAATCCTCAGAGTTGCTAAGGGATACAGTCCTGCCGACTTCACCTTGACACCTTTGTTTACCAACCTTTGTCTTATGGTGCCATACGGGCACATCGTTGCCAACGTTTACATTGCTAGAGTCCTTACCAACTTCTAGCATCCTAGCGCCTTGCAGGCTTTTGGCTTAGATCACTAAGCAACCAGTTTATTTCTCTAAGTTCAAATCCCACTAAAAAGACTAGGCTTCTGGGACCCTGCCCAGGACTCTCTCAACACTAGTGACCGCTCGACGCTACTCATTTGTGAGGCGCTAAGTTTACCATCTACTAGGACAGTGCTTAGCAACTTTTGGGCGTCATCAACGTAAATGTTGGTGACAATGTGCCCGTATGGCACCATAAGACAAAAGTCAGTGAACAAGTTGGTGAGGTGAAGTTGGCAAGACTGTATCACTTAGTGACTCTGAGGACTTAGAATGCGCTGAAATGTAATCTGAACTGTGGGGCGTATGATTTGATGATAGCTAAGACAAAATATGTACAGTATTTATAGGTGCTAAGTTGCCATGGTAATTAAACTAAAAGTTGCTAATTAATCAATCAAGAAAAATAATGACAAGTACAATGGAATGTGAAAGTCGCTAAGCGATAGCGTCTGTCAAGTCAGCAAGTGTTAACTCAACATCCTAGCAGTGAAAGAAGCCAAATGCACGGGGACTGTTGCTAAGGCCTAAAACCATCAAGAGGGCCTGTCTCACATAAGTTGCTAGGTGCCAGATAAGCTATAAGCGTCGCTAATATCTGAAACCATCAAGGGGCCTGTTGCTAAGCGTTGCTAAAGTGATCTGACATTGAATCTTTGAGAAGCACTGGGTTTTGATAGGCGTCGCTAAAGGTCCTGTCGTTGGTTATCACTGATCGGGGACCTGAAAGGGAGCCAGGCTGAAGTCAGGTGAGTGGCAGGTGATTGCCAAGTCAGGTGGTCGCTAAAGTCCTGTGGTCACCAAGTCTTGTGATTACCATGTGACCAGTAAATTGTCATCTGACTGCCAAGTCAGATGGTTGCTAAGTCCTGTGATCCTGCATGTCGCGTCCTGTAGCCTGAGTTCAATCCCTGCTAGCTGCAAAATATAAGTTGCTAAAAATAGTGCTGGTGCACTGAGCTCAGCAAAAGGCTTATCATCTCTCTTCAACTGAAAAATTGACTGTCCTCAGTCAACCCTGATATCACATATCATTACAAGGTCCGTGCGCATAACCACCTATTCAAAAGGTCTGCTGACCGTGATTGGAACTCCATCAAAATCCCCTGTGAGCAGCCAATTTTGATTCCCATCCCCTCCAACTCTTAAATCTTACCACATGTCTTCTGTGATTGCTGCCGCCAATGCTAGCGCCTGTGCGCTAACCTTTATCATCAAGGCTTCTGCTTTCTTGGCACGCCACCTTGGTGAAGGAGCTGGTGCCTCCCAGGACCTGGTGCCTCCCAGGACCTGGTGCCTCCCAGGACCTGGTGCCTCCCAGGACCTAGTGGTGGGGATGTTGAGGTTGCTGGAGAGGTGGGAAGTGCACAGGTCAGCTGGCATGACATGGGATGAGGAGGTGGCATTGCAGGCCTGGTGTGTCACTTGAGCAGCCAAGCATGAGGGCGCTGAGTGGCTGGCGCCTTACGAGGCTCTCCTGGTATGTGTTGTTAGCGACTGTACCTTGTTTTGTTACTGACCATTTAGCAACCTCCACCCCCTCCTGCCCCCTCTGTTGATGACAAGCTGGCAGAGATTTTGGGCAGAGGTCCCTCTCAACCCGTAAGTCCTCAAGGTCGCCAAGGGTAAGTCGCTTATTTTCTATTTGTTAGCGCTGGTGTGAACTTTCTCCTGACAGTAAGGAGACACTAATTGTGGAGCCAATCTTGGCGCAACAGCGTGCCGCCCAAGAGGCATTGTTGGCAGAGGCTTGGCAGCAGGCTGAGGAGGAGAGAGAGTGGAGGTGGCAGGAGGAGATTGGGGAGGCTGGCTTGGCGACAGGGTTGGCAGCGGGTCAGATGGGTGGTTCATTGGGTGGTCTTGTTGGTAGCGCCCTGGTGGCGTCTTCCTTGTCCTTGTTGGTGCCCTTTCTTACTGGTGCTGAGGACAACCTCACTAGAATGCATTTGGAGCAGCGCCGTGCTTGCCATGCACAACGAGTGGCCGCTGGCAATGAGAGCCCTGCACCAGCAGCTCTTAGGCAGGGCTCAACAGCACAGGTGTCCTCTCCTCGCAAGGTATGTGTGTTTCTAACTTGTGACTTTGTTGTAGTTGCTAACTGTTATCTTTCTAGTCTTGTAAGTTGGCAAGGGTGGCGCCCATGTACGAGGTAAGGTTTGCTCATGCTCCTGCTTATTAGTGACTGACTGATTTTATAGGCGCCTACTTGGAGGACTGAAGTCATGTTGGATACCAGGATGGAGGCTGGCGTGGTGATGGAGGGCGCTAAGGGTAAGAAGATGGTGGCGCTTGGCCAGCGCTAGGCATACAAGGATTCCAAAGGTGCGGTAAGTGGCTCCTTAATTGTTTAGCAACTGTGCTGACCTTTAGCGACTTTAGTGCAACAAGTGCTGGGCCAACAACGACCCCGAGGCATGTTGGTTCCTGACTGGTGTCCTCCCCTGCTATTGTTGCGACGTCCTCAAGCGGGCCTGCATGTACAATGGCCTCAAGTCCAGAGAGCGCAGTAAGGAGAACCCAATTGTCAAGCCCACATTTGAAAGGTTGGTACAGGTTAGGCGGGCTAGAGAGTTTGTGCTGGGTGAGCAGGCTTTGGTGGCTGCTGGCGGTGTCGCCAGCCTTTCAGAGGAAAGCTTGGCACTGCCGACTCGTCAAGGCAATGCGCCTTTGCTGCCCCCATGGAGAGAAACTACCAAGCCGACTGGTAGCTGGCTGCCAAAGAGGGGAGGAAAGGACAAGGAAAAGGAAAAGGTGGTGGAATGTGAGGAGTTGCCAGAGGAGGGAGGAGAGTTGCCAGAGTGGCGTTGTGGCAGCAAGAGGGCTGGGTCTCCTTTGGACTCTTTCAGGAAGGCCAAGTGCCTTTATGTTCAGTTTACCTCTGCGGAACGTGAGCTTTCTAGTCCCTCCTTTGATTGTCTGGCGGCTACACGCTTAGCAGAGCTGGACCCTGAGTTCTTCTGCTGGCAGAGGCCGTCCCCTGTGGCTGGGCCTAGTGGGATGCAGTAAGTATCACTTGGTTGCTTACATAGTCGGCAACTGATCTTGCTTTGTTAGGCATACCCCTTCTTCTCCAGTCGCTAGTGACTTGGCGGAGATTGCTTCCAGACTGGCTGAGACCCAGCCTTCCAGCGCTGGCGACTTGGGAGAAGAAGTCGAGGAAGGAGAGGAGGAGAAGGAGGAAGAGGAAGGAGAGGAGGAGGTAAGACTCCTCTCCAGGCGTTGGGTGTCGCTAACTGACCATTGTGCCCAGCTGGCAACCACTCGTGATATGTCCTCTGGCAATGAGGACTATGAACAAACTGAACACCCCGCACCAGTTGCTAGGATGGACTCACGCTGGACCCCACTTCCTACCTCAAGAGTGACTGGTGGTGACTTCGATTGGTTGGGTGAAGAACTTCTTTACCCCATTACCGGTCTAAGGTCACCAGAGGAGCTGGTGAGGTTCATGGAGCAGGCAGCCGGTATGGAGTCGGTAATGGTGCAGGAGAGGAGGGCGGTCAACAATAAGATGGCGGGGATGAGGATGAGGCGGAGGATGCTCAGATGCAGTGTCGCTATCTTGAGGCAGTACCAGCGGGACTGCAAGGAGGTGCTAGCCTGGCAAGAGCACAACAATGTCCAGGCTGAAGACCTTTTTCCGCTCCTGCCCTTCTTGTTCCCTGCAAACTGTGACTAGGCCTAGTTGCTAGCACCTGTAAAAATTTTGAACTTTTAGTATTGTTGTACATAGATGGACACATTATAGTAAAAAAAATATAATATAAACGTTTCAGGACTTGCAAATTTTGTGTGAGGTAAGAAAACAGTAGTAAGAAAGTCTGTGTGTATAGTAAGGGAATGTGGGTTCTGAAGGACTTGTATAAAGAAAAGACTTAGCAAAAGTGGTGTTTTAGCGACTTGGGTTCTTAAGGGAATGCTCAGTAGATCATCATGGCAAAAAACCCTTGTGAGGAGTTGTGCAAAGCACCTGGCAGCAATCAAAGTCACTAGCGCTGCGTCTTGAAGTAAAGTAAAAAGAAACGTCTGTATAGTAAAAACAAATAAGTAAGGAAGAAGAAAGAGAGTTGGTAAGGAAAGTAAACGGTATTTTAGTCTTCTTCTTCAGGCAGTAAGTCATTGTCATCCAATAGGTTGGTTTCTTCAAGTTCTCTGAGCTTGGCGGTATTGATGTCTGGTAAGGATATTTGGTCACGTGCAAGGTAAGGGAGTAGTCGGAAGGTGGCAACTGGTCTGTGCAGTACCGACCCATCTAGTTTGCAAAGGACGTAAGCGCCTCCACGGTTACGAGAGATAACTACCAATGGCCCCAAGTAGCGAGGGCGCATTTTCTTGTTGTGGGTGGTTTCTATCTTGGAGTTCCTCATGAGCACTAGCAACCCACAGCTAAAGTTGTAGTCTCTGATAGTTGCACTATGGTCCGTTTCAAACCTTAGCACTGCTTTTTGTCTGGCGCTAAAGACTGTTTCATGTAAGCATGCTAAGTCTTCAGTTCATCGTTGTAAGTTGATGGCATGTTGAGCAATGAGGTCAGTAGTGGACAGTAAGGAGTTGAGTGCGGGTTGCAAGTATGTTGCTTCAATGATGTTGGCAGGCAGTAAGGGGTGGGTGCCAGTCGCTGCGTAGTAAGGTGAGCAGCCCATGCGCTTACGTATAGTTACCCTTTCTGACCAGAAAACAGAGTAGGTTGCTTTGCTCCATTGAGACTCGTTGCCATCTACCGCCTTGAAGAGAGCTTGGCGCACGTCAAAGTGAGGGTGCTCCATGAGTCCATTAGCACGCTTGTTGTAACCAGAGATGTGTATGTGGTGGATGTTGTACTTCTTGGTGAGGTAGGTTAGCGCTTTGATGATGGAGGCACCATTGTCGGTAACTATTTCTCTTAGCGCACCCCACCGGCAGATGACATCTTCAAACAACCACTTAGCTATAGCGTTGGTGTTTTCTTGTTGGAGCATTCTAAATTCAGGCCAGTGCACTAGCGAGCAGCGTCCTTGGATGATGTACTTGTAGTGACCCAACTTAGGCATGTGCATTGTGTCGATATAGATCTTGCTGAAGAGAGGTGCTGGCGTAGCAACCATCGGCGGGATGAGCAATTGGTGAGTTTGCTGGATCTGGCAGAGGTGACAAGTTTTTACATACCAAGCAATGTCAGCTCACATGTGAGGCCACCAGAAACGTTCCAGTAGTATGGCACATGTAGCATATAGTCCCCTGTGGCCTAAGTTGTCATGCATGGCATGTAAGATCTGAAGTCAGTCACTAGGCTGCACCACGAGTTTGTGTGCACCATCTTTGTTGCATTGCCAGAGTTGATTGTCACTAATAAAGAAGTTGGTGGCATAATGGATGAAAGTGGCGTACTTGTTGTCACTAAGATGATCAGGTTGCTTAAGCGAGTTCAACCAGTCCTTTATGGTGTCTAGGCATGCATTGTTTGCTTGAGCCTTAGCGCTCCTGGGTATTGAGTCATAAGCAAGGTCGGCGCTGTTTTCTCTGAGGGGCTTGGGTTCTTCAACTCTTTTGATAGTTGGCAACTTGTTGGTAATATTGGCAGTAAAGAATGTGAGAGGGGCGGTAAAGGGAGTTGGTTGGTAAGGAATGATTGGGTGCAGATAAGTGCTAGTGGGTCGGTCGCTACGGAGGAGATGAGTAGAGAGCTGTATAAGGTGCATGAATCCATGGAGTAAGTCTATCCAGTTGCTAAAGATGTTGTTGTTGCTTTGGTTGGGAAGAGGGTCAGTAGGCTGTAAGGATCATTGGGAAAGACCATCAGGTCCATGAAAGGTGCCTTTGATGTGTACCAGCTCAAAGTGGAACATAAGGATAGTGACTATTCAGTGATTCATGCTGGCGGAAGGCTGTATATCAGGGTTCTGTAGCATACCTTTGATTGATGTATCTAGCGTCTACTTCCACAATAAGGTTCCGCACACCAATAAGATACATTCTTAGCGTCTGAAAGGCTTTAAAGAGACCGTAGAGTTCCAATTTGGCCTGGCTGTAGTGTGACTCCTTGTTGTTTAGCGTGATTGACCCAAAGTGGTTGTAGCACCTCTGTTTCTGATTGTTGCTAAAGCATTGGCACAAGAAGAAACCGACGGCAATGCAGGAGGTGTCAACCGCTAGTATGACAGGATCTGGCAACTGGTAGTTGATGGGAACAAGGGGTTGGGCTTCATGTAGCGCCTTCACTAAGTCTCACTGGGCAGTAACTTGCTCAGGTCCAAATTCAAAGAGGGCGTTAGCGCGTGTGAGTCGAGTAAGGTGGTGGGCACAGTGGGCAAAGTTCTTGATGAAGATGCAGAGGACGCCAACAGTCCCTAGGAAGGCGCGTACCTCTGAAAGATCATGGCATACATCCCAGCAATCCAACAGGGCTAAGCGCAACTTGTTGGGAATGCGACCACTAGGCGTGCAGACGTGGCCAAGGATCTTGAAGCATGGGGCACAGAGTACTAGCTTGTGTTCAGAAAACATACCACCACTGTATTTCATGTGCTAGAGGATGCAGTTAAGTAGCTGAAAAAAGTTCCATAGTGCTAAGCAGATGCCGGGGTTGTCGGGGTGAGTTGCTGGGAGGCCATCTATGAGTCGCCAGTCTTTGGGACCCTTAGCACCTACATTGTCAATGAAACTTTGTACGTATTCAGGGATCTCGGGTTGCAGGATGTAGTTAACGTCGTCATGGAAAATAGGTACTGAATTGGTTCAACCCATCGGCAAGGTGACTAGCTGCAAGGCACCAAAGAGTGTCTGAAAAGTGGTGAGGTCATGTGAAGAGGGACGGATGAGTCACTCATTGTAGCCAACATAGAGGTCAAGGGTGGTGCCACAGATCTGCCCAGCAAAGGACTCAGCCATGTGGTTGGGAAAGGGTGGGATGCCAGAGTATCATATAGTGACCCTATTTAGCGGCTCAAGACTGTGAACAATACGGAGGTTACCATTCTTCTTGAGGACACAGAACCAGCGGGAGCGGTAAGTGCTATTGGAGGGCTCATAAACGCCAGCTTTGATCTTGCTGCGTATGATCTGACAGACTTCAGCTTCAAGCCCAGGTGGTATGGGTCGGTTGTGTTCAGTCCAGGGTATGTGAGAGATGGTGGGTATGATGACAGGCAGGAAGAAGTTGGTATGGAAGCTACCTCGCTCAGAGTCCTCCTAGACAAATGCCTGATTCTGTTTGGACATGAGGTTGGTAAGGACGTTTAATTTGGAAGTGGTGAGGAAGCTGGTATTGTGGTTGCTAACAAACTGTTTCTGGTGCTCCTCAGTAGAGCAACTTGTTAGTTTAAATGGTGGTGGGTTTGGGGTCAATGTAGGCATGTCTGCAAGCGGGTTGCCAATGATCTTTTGTTCGATCCAAAAGTCCTTGGAGACGGTGCTGGCGACAGGTTTGATTTTAAGCGCCACTGGCTTATACTTCTTTTTGACCTGTACACCTTTGTGTTTAGTAGTGTTAGTGGTGGCAAAGGTGGAGGCTGTAGGTAACATAAGTGATGAGTTGCTAGTGCTAGCACGAGCTTTGGAAAGTCCAAGAATGGTGGGTTCGGAGGAATTAGGCAATGTTTCAAGATACGTATCAGAGGAGGCAAATTTAGCAAAATGATTGGAAGCAGTAAGGTACAGGTAGGCAAGAGAGGAGTCGGTAAGCTTTTGATGATTTGTAGCAGGGGTACTGGGAGGGTACATATTAGCGCTAGGGTCACAAGAAGGCGAGAGTACTTCAGAGTCAAGATAGGCAGTAGAAACAATATTGAGTGAGGCTGTCCTGGGTACTAGTCAGTAAACATTGGTGCTTTGGTGAGTTTTTCCTTCTGGCAACTTCTAGGGAAGGTTGGCACTGTGCGATGGACGCTGATGACACCCAAAAGTTGCCAAGTACTGTCCTGGTAGATGGTAAACTTAGTGCCTCACAAATGAGTAGCGTCGGGTGGTCACTAGTGTTTGAGAGAGTCCTGGGCAGGGTCCCAGAAGCCTAGTCTTTTTAGTGGGATTTGAACTTAGAGGAATAAACTGGTTGCTTAGCAATCTAAGCCAAAAGCCTGCAAGGTGCTAGGGTGCTAAAGTCGGCAAGGACTTTAGCAATGTAGACATTGGCGACGATGTGCCTGTATGGCACTGTAAGACAAAAGTTGGTAGACTAAGTTGGCGAAGTGAAGTTGGCAAGACTGTATCACTTAGCGACTCTGAGGACTTAGAATGCGCTGAAATGAGATCTGAACTGTGGGGTGTACGATTCAATGATGGCTAAGACAAAATCTGTACAGTATTTATAGGCGCTAAGTTGCCATGGTAATTAAACTAAAAAGTCGCTAATTAATCAATCAAGAAAAATGGAGACAAGTATGATGGAATGTGAAAGTCGCTAAGCAACAGCGTCTGTCAAGTCGGCAAGCGTTAACTCAACATCCTAGCAGTGAAAGAGGCCAAATGCACGGGGACTGTTGCTAAGGCCTGAAACCATCAAGGGGGCCTGTCTTGTATAAGTCGCTAGGCGCTGGATAAACTATAAGCGTTGCTAATATCTGAAACTATCAAGGGGCCTGTCGCTAAGCATTGCTAAAGTGATCTGACATCAGATCTTTGAGAAGCACTGGGTTTTGATAGGCGTTGCTAAAGGTCCTGTCGTTGGTTATCACTGATTGGGCCAGGCTGAAGTCAGGTGAGTGGCAGGTGATTGCCAAGTTAGGTGGTTGCTAAAGTCCTGTGGTTGCCAAGTCTTGTGATTACCATGTGACCAGTAAATCATCATCTGACTGCCAAGTCAGGTGGTTGCTAAGTTCTGTGATCTTGCATGTTGCGTCCTGTAGCCTGAGTTCAATCTCTGCTAGCTGCAAAATATAAGTTGCTAAAAATAGCACTGGTGCGCTGAGCTCAGCAAGAGGCTTATCACCATGCCAAAAGTATAAGCATGATCCACCTATTCCAGAGGGATGCTGTTTGCCAACATTGTATGCAGCATGTCTGCGTCCATCAAGTCGACTGTGGTGGCAGCATCAAAGTAAGGAGGTCTGAGCTGGACATTGGTCCAGCTCATGGGAGTGAAGGGTATGGAGGCATGGGTGGCATTGTAGTCCGCAATAGCCTCCCAATACAATCCAGGATGGGCAAGTATCAAGACAAGGAGCCTTGCAAATTGTCCTTGTGCTCATCCAGAGAGAGATAGCGCTTGAGTCAATGCATGCTCCAGCAGCGTTTGCCAGTGCATTCAGTATGCAAAGTCAACTGCAATACCAAGCACGGAGTTCTGCATGGCAGAAATAATGAATATTCTGTGCTAGTTTGTTGAGGTCAAAGGTGGATTGCACACCTTCAGAGTCAAACCCAGTCAGCATAAAAAATGGCCTCCCAGCCCAATCCTTCTAGCGCAGGTAGCCTTCTGGAGTCAGCATGACTGCCAGATTCATATGATGCAATGAGAGGTCAAGGAGGGAAGTGATGTATTTGTACTCTGGTGTACAAACCAGAGCCATTGTCCGATTCTGCAAGGAGGTATAAAAGTTGAAACTGATGCACTGAAACTCATGCATCAGATAGTAAGCTTTGGTGTGCATAGCCACCAGTCTAAACTTGTTTTGCAAAAGCTCATAGAGCTTCTGCAACTGTTGGGGATTCATATGCCCGGACCTTACTCAGCATCAATTATTGTTAGCCATACTCCTTTACATACCGGGGCCCAATTAGTAAACA
>QLOM01002996.1:0-26590 GCA_003313785.1 Termitomyces sp. MG148 | reverse complement strand
ACAACATCCCGGAGAAGTCTGACGACTGCAAGGGAGCATCCCGGAGATCTCCGGGATGGCCGGAAAAGGAAGTCCGGGGGGGTCCCGGAGATCTCCGGTGATGACGCCCAAAAGTTGCTAAGCACTGTAGTGTTGACAATAGCCTAGCACTTATAAATCAATAGGTTGGGTGCACTAAGTAACGAGGTTGAGTCCTGGCAGAGTCCCAGAAACACGTAAGTAAAGTGAAAGTAAAAATAAAGTTAATTGAAAGGTGCTTAGCACAACTAAGTGCTAATAGTTAGGCCGTAGGTGCCTAAGTCGAGTTTGCATAGTGGCTTGTTTAGTCCTATAGGTGGACTAGCATAAAGAGTGCACCCGTAGTTGGTGCCTAGTATGCCGTATGAGAGAAAGATAAGGAAAGCAACTCTAGGTACTAAGAGTGCTTGTGAGAGCAGATTACTGAGAAGTCAAAGATGGGCTGTAAACTCTGGTAATTGTCTGCCAAATGTGGTAGCTATGTACAGTTTTTATAGAAAAGGTAAGAAATCATATGTAAAATGTTGCTAAAGTGCTTTGACAGTGTAAATGAAAAATATAACCTAAAAAGTATTAATGCACCAAGGCTGGCTAAGCGGTAGGATCAGTAGCTAAGCGTGAAAATGATGCCTTTAAGCTGTCTGTCACTTGTTAATTCCTTTAGCCATCAGCTAGTACTTCATTCCTCAAGTCCCTATGTTGAACTTAGAGCAAAACTGCTCCAAAACACGCTAGAGAACATCAGTAAGCGCTAAGGAGTGTCAGTAAGCACTAAGAGGCATCGGTAAGCACTAAGAGGTGTCGGTAAGCGCTAAGAAGCGTCGGTAAGTGCTAAGAGGCGTCGGTAAGCGCTAAGGAGCGTCGGTAAGCGCTAAGAAGCGTCGGTAGAATGTAGCTTTCTGTGCTGAGTCTAAGTGGAGTCTCATCAATGGGCATGGGGTTTTGACTGGAACAATT
This sequence comes from Termitomyces sp. MG148, assembly GCA_003313785.1. NCBI lineage: Eukaryota > Fungi > Basidiomycota > Agaricomycetes > Agaricales > Lyophyllaceae > Termitomyces > Termitomyces sp. MG148. Next base: position 25,615 of record QLOM01002996.1, on the reverse strand, counting down.
GCGGGGCAGAATATAACCTCCTGAAGTATATTGTTGAGAGTGTCAACTCTGTCATGAAATTTGGTTTTGGACTTTATTGCCAAGGAGGGGAGGCCTTTGAGGAGCACGGAGAGTTTGGCCTTGAATTTCTCCCAGTCCGTGGAGAGGAAGTCCTTGAAGGGGGCTTGCAGTCAACGAGGAACCGGCAGTTCAACAACCGTTACTACAGAAAAGTGATCAGTGATGGGTGGACAAAGTGATGGAACTATGTCGCATGAGATGAGGAAATCCTCAGCACTGTGAGAAATCCAGACATTGTCTGGCCTCGTCCAGCGACCACTAGAGGCTTGGAGGGTGGGAGTGCATGGGGGGAGCACAAGGTCCATGTCGTGGTCACGGATTATGTCAAGCAGGGGCTGGATAAAATCTTTGGCATAATTGAGGTGTTGGTTCTCAGGTGTTTCCCAGAGAGGGTGATGGCAGTTGAAGTCGCCAACCCAGAGGACGTAGTCATTAGGAGTGGGGCAAATGATGGAGACAGAGGAAGTGAGGAAGGAGTCAAGAGTAAAGATTGAATTGTTGTTGGAGCAGTCATTATAGACGTTGAATAGTGAGAGAGAGCTGTTCCAACTTGCAAAACAAACTGCTGTGATGTCAGTAGACACGACGGAGAGAGGGAAGAAGGAGTCAGTGAAAATGCTGGAGTTTATAAGGATCACTGAGCAGGAACCGGTCAAGCCGTCTTTTTGGTGGTCATGCGAGTATATGACTCTCCAACAGAGTAAAGCCTTGGTATTGCCAAGTCGGTTGAGAAAGGGTTCTTGTAAAGCTAATACATCCCAGTCGGCTGGGTTTGCAGAGTTGATGAGGGCAGCCTGCGCCACAGTGGATTTTCGGACGTTTTGCTGCCAAATATGGAGTGCACTGGGGAGAGTAGGATTGTGTGCAATCATTGTAGAGGAGATGGAGTTGGGCCAGCGGTGGTGCAATTCGATTTCTGAGGAGCTGATTGGTTAGTAAATCCAAAGTCACTAAGGTTACCCAGGCAACTAGGCACCCTAGATGAGGGTTGTGACCTAGACGGTTGTATCCTGAAGGGCAAGTCTGGTGTAGGAATGGGGTCAGCTTGGGGGCACAAAAGACCAAGATGATCCAAGGGCAGAGGTCGCAGAGAGGGTGGAGGTGGGATTGCTGGAGGGTGGACTTCAGAGGGGTGATGACCCAGGTGGTGGGATTGCTGGATGGGAAGAACAGCATGCAATTCTCAGAGAGGTGCACGTCTAACTCACCACATAGGGCTTTGAACTCAGAGCAACCATGGTCTGTGCTACTGTGAGTAGAATTAGAACCACAGGTCACACACCTTAGGTGGAGAGAGGTACAGAAGGCCAAGGTGTAGTGGGGGTCAGCGCAGCGTGAACAGCACTCTCTGTTCTTACATGCATTCCGAATATGACTGTATTGTTGTTAGGCGACCAGTCTCCGGACCGTGTCCAACCCTATTTTGAGCTTAGTCCGACAATATGCCTATTCCTAGCAGATCTGACCGGCCACTCAGCCCACCCTTTCCCCTTCCATCTTGTAGTAGTCAGCCTTGATGAGTCATATTGTAAGGGCAACCTCTGGAGGCTATGGCTCAGTCACACAGCTGGCAGAGGGAAATCCAAAATATATATAGGTAATACAACCATAACTACTCACCTGGCAAAGGGAAATCCAAAGAGAACAAGTCTAGGGATTCTATATGCCAGGAGTGACGCTTCCAAGGCTCCAGAAGCATGGGAAGTAACTGTATAGCATGACAAAAACCACAATAAAATTTATAATCTAAAAAAGGAAAATCTCCGAAAATAATCAAAAACTCGGAAATTGCCATTGCCAGAGGTCATGCACATGTCTCATGTGACTTGCGTAGTAATTTGGAGGCTAGCCTCAAGATGACTAAGCCTCTAGAAGCATTGGCTACACTTGTTTGAATGATAACTAAAGAACCAGAGCACCTCAAGGGCTAAGAATAGTATTAATAGATAGTGTTGAAAGAATAGAAGCAGTAAAGTAAAAGAGTGACAGCAGAAATAAGGAAATAAATAGAGGAAGAATGAAGGAATAAGGAGTGAAAGAAGAGAGAAATGAGGAGTCCCCTGACACATATGCCTGGACCTTACTCAGCATTGATTATTGTTAGTCATATTCCTTTACATACCAGGGCCTGATTAGTAAACAGTATTAGTAATAGCACAGCCACCAATGTAGTATATATAGGCAGCCTGTGGGATAGAATATCCCCAGGCTGAACAATAGCAGTGTTCTTCTGGCCTATCCACTGAACCAACTGTAAGCTTATCTAGCACCATCCGACCCTCTGTTAGCCTTGCTTGCTTCTTGCCCGACTCCTGCCCACCTCTGCGCTTGCTCAACTCTTGCTTGCTCCTTGCATTGCTGACTCTGTGGAAGGAGTTCTGCAGACGTCAAGCATTTCCCTTACAATTGTTGGCATTTGTTACATTGGATGGGCTCCCTAGAGTCCTTGCAAATGGTCACCAAGCGACCACCAATGAAGATCCTACCCCAAATGAGCATGTTGGCAGTTTTGGCGTCCAAGCAAACAATCTTGAGCAAGGCCACCAATTGATGGGGGGACCAACAGTCAGAATGTTTCAGCCATGAAGCAGAGGAGATAGATTCAAAGATGAGGTTGTTCTCCTGCTCTAGCGTGCACAGAGAAAAGTAAGCTTCCAGGTCAAAGAGACCAAGGCATGGGACAAAGCGGGCAATGACTGTGTAAGCCTTATTCTTAACCTCCATGCAAGTGCCAAAGGTCCCAGCTAGGTGCTCCCAGTTTGCAACCGAGTAAGATTGGAAATGCTTTGCAGAGTCAGCATTGTTAGATTCCAAGAGGAACGCACTCATGCCAGTGGTTTTGAGGCCCACCATGTGGGTTTTGACCGGTGTGTTAGTGATTGCACCTTCCTCTTCCTCAGACAAGGGGTCAAAGCAGGAGTCAAAGGATTTGAGAGAGGCATTAACCTCATCACGGAGTTTTGACAGACCAGATGGTGAAAGGTCAAATGGTGCAGATTTGTCATTCTGGTTGAACTTGACAAGGACAGTGCGGGTGTTGATGATGCCCAAAAAGTTGCTTGGCACTATCAGAGTCAATAGTAGCCTAGCGCAGTTATAAGTGAAAGCGTTGGGCACGCTAAGTAGTGAGGGTTGAGTCCTGGCAGGGTCCCAGAAACACATGTAAGTGAAGGAAAGGTTATTGAAGTTAAAAGAAAGATGCTTAGCACAGCTAAGCACTGGTAACTAGGCAATAGGTGCCTAGGTTGAGTTTGCGTAATATCTTTGGTGATTTTCCTGGTAATTGTGGTAGCTATGTACAGTTTTTATAGAAAAGGCAAGAAATCATATGAAAAATGTTGCTAAAGTGCTTTGACAGTATAAATGAAAAATATAACCTAAAAAGTATTGATGCACTAAGGCTGTGTACTAAGCGGTAGGATCAGTAGCTAAGCATGAAAATGATGCATTTCAGCTGTCTGTCACTTGTCAATTCCTTTAGCCATTGACTAGTACTCCATTCTTTAATTATCACAAGTCCCTATATTGAACTTAGAGCAAAACTACTCCAAAACGTGCTAAGAAGCATTGGTAAGCACTAAGGAGTGTTGGTAAGTGCTAAGGAATGTTGGTAAGTGCTAGAGAGCGTCAGTAAGCGCTAAGGAGCATTGGTAAGCACTAGAGAGCGTTGATAAGTACTAGAGAGCGTTGGTAAGTGCTAGAGAGCGTCGATAAGTGCTAGAGAGCATCAATAAGTGCTAGGGAGTGTTGGTAAGTACTAAGAAACATCGGTAAGCACTAGAAAGCATTGCTAAAATGTAGCTTTTTGTGCTGAGTCTGAGTAGAGTCTCATCAGCATCTCACTGTGCTCTGAGATGGACTCTGGCAGCGTCTGCGGGGGAGAGTTGAGAGCAGGTATAGGAGGAGAACAACTGGGAAGAACTCTGAGGTGCAGGGGTACCAGCTATGTCTGCTCACATGGGCAACCTAGGGGCTGACAAAGGTGTAGGAGCCGGGCCTGGGTGCTAAGGGTTCAAGAGCTTGGAGGCTACCAACCCCAGCATTGTGGCAATACTTTCCAGAGAGGCAAATGTGGCCTTGAGGGCTAGGGACAACTGTGCACAATCAGTATTGTCAGCTACTAGGAAGTCAGTGGATTTCTCCAGTTTATCAATGAGGCCTCCGATGCATAGGACAGTTTTGGAGGCAACTGCCTCTGATAGCGAATCCGAGACTGAGTCTGTGATGCCATCATCAAGCAGGAAAGCAACAGCTAAGGACACATTTCTGAGGTTTACAAGCTTGGATGTTAGCACCGCGGTAACAAGGATGCTCACTAATTTTATGCAAGTGTAATCTTTGGCAGCGAGTATTCAGCTTCCTTTCTTGAGCCAGGCATGGGCTTCCTTGGCAGGTCTAACGGATTCAGAATCTATGGCTGAGATTGACTTTAGTTTGGCTGAAAACAGGCCTAGCCGGGGGTGATCCGGGGTCCCACTCCTTGCTGTGCCCTCTGGGGGAGGGGGGCCTGTGAATGTCCATGGAAGACATCGTGAGCAATGAAGGAAAGGTGAAAGTGAGAAGTGTAAAATAGAATGAGATAAAAAGGGCAAAGAAGAATGTGAGGTTGATGCCTCAGAGAAGAATAAATATGCTAACTATGGTCTAAGAACTGCCAGGACCCCAGAAGGGTGATGGTGGTTCTGGATCAAGAAGCGCTCCCCATCTTCAAAGTTGTTGGGCTCTTCCAGTTTAAGATCTTTTGGAGCCTTGATAGACCACCAAGGCAAGGTAGATGTAGTTGATTGTAATTATCTCCAGAAATACAGCATTAATGTTCAATGGGAGCCAACTATTACTAACATCTCAAATTCATTTGGACTGAACAAAGAACAAAATAGAGCATTCTGAATGGTATCAAATCATGCAGCGTCCTTTAATCCAGAACAACTACAAATGTATATGGGAGGGATGGGAGGCACAGGCAAGACTCAAGTGCTGCGAGCCCTTATACAATACTTTGAAGAGAGAGGTGAAACCCATTGGCTTGGCATAGTAGCACCCACTGGCACATCTGCATCTTTGATTGGTGGATCAACATATCTGGTATTACCAATATAACAACTGTGTCAAATAAACAACTTGCGCAGATCAAGACACGGCTCCTTGGAATAGAATATATTTCTTTTGACAAAGTTTCAATGCTGTCTTGTCAAGACTTATACAGAATATTGGCTAGACTTGCTCAAATATTGAGTAGGCTGGATATTCCGTTTGGTGGTATGAACATTGTTTTTGCTGGGGATTTTGCCCAGCTATCTCTGGTCTTAGGACATGAAGTGTCTGTGTTGTACAGCAGATCTGTAGGTATATTAACTGTAGATTTAAAAGAACAAGAAGCCGCTATTGGTAAGGCAGTATAGCATCAGATAATGACTGTAGTTATATTACGGAAAAACATGAGACAGAAACAACAATCTCTAGAAGATTTGGCTTTCCGTACTGCACTCAAAAATATGTGGTATAGGGCCTGTACCAATGCTGATATTCAATTCTTAAGAAGTTGATCTTTAAACACGTTGACCACTTGCTCACGACTCACAGATGAAAACTTTTGAAATGTTTCTATTATAATGGCACTAAACATAGATAAAGACGCAATCAACACTCTTGGTAGCAAACAATTTGCCATCAAAAGCAACCAATCACTTACACATTTTTACAGTGAAGACACTCCATCTTCAAAAAATAACACTGTTCAAAGGAATGTATCTGCAAAATATGCGCAAACTAAACAACCCAAATGATTTTCCCTTGCAGTTCAACGTGCTATATGGGATCAACCACCTTCTTCATGTACCTTCCAAGTCACAAGCAAATTATCATTATGCGTCGGACTTCCTGTAATCATAAAAAACAATGCTGCAACTAAATTATGCATTACCAATGGACAAAAAGGTTATGTGTATAGATGGATATTCTGTATCGGATCCTTTGGCCAAACCATGTTAGACACTTTGTTTGTGCTTCTCAACAACCCACCTCAGCCCATCAAACTTGATGGTCTTCCTAATAATGTTGTGCCTATTGTGCAAACATCAGTAAATCTCAAATGTCGTATTACAAACAACAAAAGCATCTTGTTATCTCATTCTCAGGTGGAGGTACTAATTAACTATGCAATGACTGATTATGCAAGTCAAGGAAAAACTTGCCCATATAACTCTATTAATCTATCAAAATGTCAGTCTCACCAGGCATATTATACTGCTTTGTCACGCAGCGCTACTGCAGCAGGGACATTGATAATAAAAGGCTTTAATCTTGTAAAAGTACAAGGTAAAGTGAGTAGAGCTCTGCACAAAGAATTTTGTGAACTGGAACTACTATTCAGGCCCATATTGCTAAGCTGGACTTCGCCACAAATTCTAAATGTCATGTATGTGCTGCCTTTTTGTGTTGTAGAGTGCATCTGATATACCCAACACCTATTTTAGCATTTGATATTGCATGTGTAGATACTTTATTAAACTTTCATCTGAACATACCGATACATGGATCAAATATTCAACAATATGTGCTAAAAGGCGTTATATATTTTGCTGACCAACATTTCACTTGCCGCTACATTGATCCCTCCAGGAATATATAGTTTCACAATGGTTTAGTAAATGGTAGAAATATGACTATTGAATCACAGGCTTTAGATAACTTTGATATGAATAAATGTAGAGACAGACAGGCATCTGTTGCTATATATGTGAGATTATAGATACTTTAGTACCACATCTGCCATGATTTGATTCCGTTAGTGTACGGTCATTGTCATCCCATGGTAGGATAAGGTAGGCTAAAATTCCCATGAAAGTCCATGTATGAATGCCATTGTTTGTACTACATACATTTATTTGCGTTCCGAAGTATGCAACGGGCAACTGATGTATCTCAAGGTGTCTCATCACATGAGCCCCGCAACTAGATTCACTGGGGGATGTCCATAGCATACTTGGTATGTGACCAAATGTATGTAGTATGGGCCCCGGTCATTCATGTGTGGACCTTCCTAGGTAATGTCAACCAACCAACCAACCATGGGTGACTGGTGACCATTGGATCTCTCATGAAAACTATGCCTTAACACAAAATCTTTGATTATAGGTTACTATATTATATAAGCATTTGTGTATACAAACAATGTTTTTTTTTTCTTGTTTTTTTGTTTTTTTTAAAAAACTACATATTAGTAATAAATTATTGACGATCTATTACTGTATTATGTAAGTAATTGTGTATACAAATGTTTTTTTTTCTTGTTTTTTCTAATTCAATATTTTATTTTAGAAAACTACATCTGAACAGAAATATTTTTATCATATTACTATATTATATAAGCATTCATGTATATCAAGTTTTAATTTCAAATTTCACTTTTTAATATTTTATTTTTCTTGAAACTATGTCTTAACATAGAACTTCAGACACAATGTAACCATATTAAGTAAGCATTCATGTATACAAAAACTATGCGTTTTCCAGAAATCTTTTCCTTGTGTCTTTCATCCGTTTTGAATTTATTATGCTTTTTTTATCTCTGATTGGAGGTGGGCTAGGCTTATTCTTGTATTCCTTTGCCTTTTGAGGCTGTCCGTCACCCTTTTTTCTGCCCATTCATGTTGGTCTTCTTTTATTATCACTTTTATACATCTTATCATCCATGTTGTGGTCGCTGCTTTGCATGTCAAGAGTTTGTTTAGGTGCAACTTACTTTTTGTTGCTTTGTATCTTGGTTGGTCCATCGCATTGGTCCGCATCCTAATGGTGTCTTCTAATATTGGGGTTTCCCATAAACTGTATCTCAAAACCCATCACCTTGATAAGTTCTCCCAAACCATAATCCACCGCCCCTTTCCACTTTCTCTTCTTTGTTGTTGGCACATAAGCCTCCCATGTCAACAATTATCATGTTGTAAGAAACAGCTCCATTTGCAGTGTCAGGATTTTCTGTTGTGTTTATGGTTTCTTCTTCTTCCATAAATACTCTGACCACATCTTCAGTACCCTCTGCCTTCTCCCTTCTTTGATATTTTATCACTTTCTAAGTTTCCATATGCATTCTATCACCTGGGCTTCTGTAAAGAGATGCTCTATCGTGGAAAGCCAGGCAGACGCATCAACCACTCAAGCCAACCACCAAGTGGGGCAAGTGTTGAGCGAGCACAGTGACAAGCAACTGGCAGGCAAGAAGGCAGGCCATCAACAAGGGGTGGAGCAGGAGGGCAAGAGCAAAAGCCAAGGTCGTCACTGAGGAGCTCACAGTAATGCTAATGTGTAGACCCAGAAGCAGTGCTATTGCTAGGACTGGGAATATTCCATCCACCAGTCCTACTTATATACTACATCGGATATGCTATGACTATGGTGTATTGACTAATAGGGCCAGTATGTACTAAGCACTAATGAGTAAGAAACAGTCAGCATGAGTAAGCCAGCCAATGGCATAAAGGCCTGCTGGCAAGTAGAGTGGGTCCAAAGACTAGCTGACCTGCCAGGTGTCGATGCCAAGACAGGGATGGAGCAGGATAGGGCCAGAGCAGTCCAGATGGTGGCTAGATGTGGGTGCCAATGTCAACACAAACTAAGCAAGGCTAGGATGGACGGTCCGAGGACTTGTCCTTTGACAGCTTCTTGCTCAGCACTTGGTCTTCAATTTGTCTAGATTCATTAAAGATGTTTGAAATCCATTATAAGCTAAGTATACCTCAACTTTATACTTTTCTGAGGCTGAAATATTTTGCATAATCACTTGTTATCCCTTACATACTTTCTTCATACCATGTCAATCTCCGACATTCTGTCCACTACCAGTGTAATTATCAGTTTTACTTGTGATGATTAAAAACACTTATGTCATATGATATAGAAGGGATTTAATGTAGTTTTGTAAGTGTTCTCCTCATACTAACATTTCATACTAACCTTAAAACCTGTTCAGATACATTCATTATATATGCCTTGTGTACAATAAAAAGTATGGAACCCAAAACCTGTGTTTTGGGTCTTTGATCTCATTAAATTGTATTCACTCCTTGTCTCCTTATGAACATCTTCAAACATAGTAATTGCATCAGTCATTTCCTTATACTTGTATCTATTTGTTGTTTTTGCATATTTACAACCTCATAATAGACCTACAAATTTACTTTTGGCGTCCTCACACATCTGACTATGGCTTTTCCAGTATAAAAATGTGTGCTAAAGCAAAGAAGGGTCTTTATCAGGTCATACAGAGGTATTCTGATGTTTTCAAAGTTTCCAAGCCCCACAATCTTGTATTCTTGTAGGTTTTTTTCTCTCTTTCATTTGTCCAGGCTTGCTTATATTGAACTGCAGAAGTTATACTCACCACAACTATAGCCGTCACCTCACAATCAAGGCTTTTGACAAATTTGGTGCTCTTACTACTACATTTCATACCCATAAGAAGCAAAAGTATGACAAAGTGTGGTCATACTCAAACTCCGGTGAACCATTTAAATGGAACTCAAAAATAATTGTTGTCGACCACGTTGTTTGTTCCAATCCAGAAAAGCCTGACTTTACCTCAATGGGAAAGGATTGTGTATGGTTGATCTTACGAATTGTACTTCAAATCATCAACATTTACTTCCTCATAGTGTGGCCATGTTTCAATTGTTCAAGATGCAGACAAAGTCCAAGAAAACATATTCATATTCAAATAAAGGCATGTTCCTGCAGTACTTGTCAATCCTTTCCTCACTATATTTAGTTTTCAATTTTGCCCTACAATTTAGCATATATTACAAACGCACAAAAAATGACATGTTATTATATAAATTGTTTAATAAGAGTGAACATATATCTCCCATTTACGATCAGTTAGATCTTGGTTATGCCGTGCTTGCAACGGCCCATACAAGCAGGTATATTCTTGAGGAACACTTCAAAGCTACAGCCTTCATTCACAATAACAGTCTCCTGCATGCTTAATCTTTCTATCAAGAGTGTTCTATCCATCTGGGAAAACGATACAATCTGGATGCGGATACTCTAAATGCCATCAATCTAATCAAGTCAGAAATGTGCAAATACCATTGCATTGGAATTGTGTTCCTTGAGTTTTTGAAAAGTTTCCACTTGTTTAATGATGGCACTTGTGACCTCTTCCAGATACTCAACTTTCTTGAGGTCTTCCCACTCTTTATGTAAGGGCGACCTCTGGAGGCTATGGCTCAGTCACACAGCTGGTAGAGGAAAATCCAAAGTATATTAGAAAATGCATAGGTAACACTACAATGACTACTCACCTAGCAGAAAGAAATCCAAAAAGAACAAGTCTAAGGATTCCCTATGCCAGGACTGATGCTTCTGAGGCTTCAGAAGTGTGGGAAACAACTATACAGATCAACAAAGTGGCTAACCTTAACCTAAATAATAAAAAACTCGGACATGGCATGTGACTCGGTAGTTGCTAGATCACATGCAGCTTTGGCATGTGACTCGGTAGTTACCAGGTCACATGCAGCTTTGGCATGTGACTCGGTAGTTACCAGGTCACATGCAGCTTATTAGGTAAGCTAGAGTGGACAGAACCAGTAAAAGAAGGTAAGGAAGAACTATACTAAAGGTAAAAAGATAGACAAAAAAGGAAAAGAAGGATAAGAAAAGAAAATAAAGGACAAGAAAAGAAAAGAGATGAGGAGTCCCCTAACACTTTATGCACTTGCATTTGTTTGATCCTTTCTGCAATACCTTTCAGTGCATTCGCAAAGGAGCCAAGCTTACTTGCAGAGAAATCTCCACTTGAAAAAGATCTATGTCTTTTTGCACCTTGAGTTGACTTGGATGTATTGATACTATCCATGATTGGAGTCAGAGTGGATGTTAGAACAGAATGAGGGGTTTGAATGTACAAGATGTAGTGGAGATAATTCTATTGAGTATCAATATCTGACAATTTCTGAGTCTGCATTGAAAAAAATTGACATGTGTATACAGTCGTTCATGCACATGAGCTATCCCTGAACCACAAGGTCTTGAGTAACAGGTTTTTAGTGTCTTGATCAGGAACAAAGCCCACATGCATGAGATGGGACACAGGAATGAGAAGCATAATTTATTGGATGCCTTGAAGGCCGCTGTAAAAACTTTTTTTTCTCTGCTTGGAAAGTGAAGAAAAGTATGTCAGAGATTGGAGTGTGGTGAGAGGTGCATAGCATATATTATATAATTATGTCATCAACTAATTTGGTCAATGCTCCAACATAGTCAGCAAAGATCACATCTTGGCATGCATATACAGTTCTCTCCAACCAAGGACAATGAGCAATTCAAGCCATACCTCAGTGAGCTATTGACAACGTCAGGCAGAGCATGATTGTACCTTTTATGTTCTCTTATGCCTGGAACTACAGTTGCAGACAATCAAACCCAACAAACTTAATATTCAAAAGAGAAAACATTTTTAGGCTAAGGTAACACCAGATCCAGGTTCAGGATGTTGAAATATGCTCAAAAATGACCTCCTGCTATTTTTCCCATAACTTTTTAGAGTGGCCAATATTTTGCATCTAGTTTTTGACATTCATGTATGGTATTTTTAGTAGAATCTAGTTGAGAACAGCCTCAATCAATCGACTCATGGCATGCTGAGAAACTTGACAATGCAACTTCTGATTGTGAACTGCCCATGCTGCAGCCTTCTCAGTGAGCCTCTTTCAGTAAGTGCTCATGAAATGCCAGGACTGATTAATAAATCATTGAATGACCTCTGTAGGGCAAGCATCAAGATATTTATGTGCCAACTCCTTAGCATGCCAAGTTAATCTCTATTTATTAGGCATTGACATCACACTTACCCCTCTTGAGCATCTGAGACTTCTTGACTGTGTATGGAAACCAATTTTTGTCTTTTACATCATCTCCTTGTTCCTTCACAAACTCTACCAGCTTTCAGGCCACATCCTAGTCTTTCCAAAATTCCTGTTCCTCATCACTGGTGTTAACATCACTCTCAGGTGGCCCTTCTGTCCCACTCTCTTCATCAGCAGTGATCATGTACTGGTCCAAATTGATGGTTTGTAATTGATTGTGGAGGCCAGACATGTTTTTGGGGTGCTTTTGAGGTCGTCTGCATGGCACCCTGGAGACTAGGCAGCAGGAACAAGTCAGGAGAAATGAGTGTTTAGGATTTTTTGTGGTCAATGTCAGACTTTAATTCTATTTATGTAACTGGCATCATAGTCAGCAACTTGAAAGCTTTTGATTGCGCTATTTTTCAGATTTTTTTTGATTTTTTTTATGAGTTGGCCAAATTTCTGGTCATAAAAAACTCAAACATTGAATTAAGAGAATTCACTCGTAGAAACATCCTTGTAAGGCTCAATACTATCTATTTCAACAGTTTTGACAAAGCATAGCGCAGAGGAGAACCTTAGAGTTTGTAATAACACAAAATATATTTGTATTTGACCTGGAGTTTGTAAGTCAAGGATGAGTAAATATTTTTATATGTAAGTGAATAAGAAAACATACCTGGAGTTCGTAAGTCAAGGATGACTCAAACTCCAGGTTGATAGGTGGACTAAATACCCCTATTTGAATCACAATGACGCATATTGAGACACAGATTGATAATAAAAGTTTCATACTTAGTAAGTAAGTTTGTTTCATGCATACGTACCAAATGACACTATGCTGACTTATTGATGAGGTCAGTCGGCACACTCTCAGACACGTTCCTTGACAAGTTTCCATCAATTTCTGGTGATTGTGTCAGGCCACAAAATTCAGTCAATAAGGTTGGTTGTCTTTGATTGTCCGCAACTGTAGCACAGCACTTGTCTGAAGATACCCAAGGTTGGAGAATTGTGACTTCATCATAATTAAACTGTGGGGTTATTTGCAGCCTTCTACTCAGGCTTGTTTCGAAGTTAAAAGTTCTTGGATCATTTTTTTTTTTAATTTCATGCTTTCCTTTGACCTCAAAGCACATGCCTAAGTAGGAGGCTGAGTTGTCCAGCTTTTTGTGCTCTCCACAAAGTTTAATTCTACTTGGCAGAGAAAGTCAACTATGGGAGTTGTTTTTTATCTGGCATCGAAATACTTGTAGGTGTACCCAGACTCTGCATGAAAAAATGGTTTTCACTTTTCAGAGGTCATAATTATGCATTTTGCAGGTCATACAGTCAATTTTATATATTACTACTTTGTAACTACAGTACAAGGCATAATATATCCTGGACTGTAACCACAATGTCACATGAATCAACACTACTCACTACCAAACAACTGGAAAATTCTGTTGTCTGCTCACTGGCTCCCTGACTACCTGCTCAATGCTGGTGTCATTACATAATACCACCTTTCTTTGGCACAATTTGTACCTAGGCCACATCAATGTGTGACATTCCTTTCTTCTCCATATTGGGCTTTGCATCTGACTCAATCTATATTTATCCATGTTCTTCCACTGCCATTTGCAATTGTTTGATCTATAAATAGTCTTGTGCTATTGGCTGGTTCCTAGAATAAAACAGCAGAATTTGTCATAACAATAGCAGCTTGTTCACCTGGTTTTTTGGATCCATGCCCTTCACAGGGTCTTCTGTCATGAATTTCTGTATTTCACCATGTTATGAGTTGTGATGCTGATTTGATTTCCTGGAATGACATAATGAAAATTGTGGGCTGATCCAGGATTGATCTAAAAACCTACACTACTGGAAGATTACTTAATCTAGTAACTTGAGCCCCTCATCACTGACATATTTCTACTGTGATCCCTAAAAATTGCTTTTAAATCAGCAATCAAATCCATTTTCTTTCAAATTTGTCATTTATTTAACATTTGTTCTTGGTGTACAATGTTGTACCAGTCCATAGATGCTTATAAGTCATTCTGCATAGCCTGCATAGCTTATAGATGCTTACCTCCACAGAATTCATGTATGTCAATGCAAGCAGGAATTTCTGGTTTCACATTCAGCTGCCCATTATGAAGACTAACTGCAAATTGTAGGGATACTTGAATAAATAGTTCTAGTACATGCCTTTGAGTCTGTTACAGGTCTATCCCACTTGATGCTTGATGGAATAATTTGGCACTGGAACATGTACCGAGGTAAATGTGAAAACGATCTGGAGTAGGTACTGACACAAAATACAAGTGTTGGGTTTTGTCTAACCAAAACTCTGGAGGCCTTATTCCAACCACTTTTACTAATAGATGTCCTCTTTCAAGTCCAAGTTGATGATTTATTACTTAAAATATATATTTTATTGAATGTACTGTGCTTTATTCACTGGATGCAGGTAACAATGTTCTTTTTCAAAACAATGGGAAAATACATTCTAAAATCTTATTTGAATGTCTTTGTCAAAAACATAGAAAAATATTGTAACCGAACCCAATGAGCTGTTACTTCTAGATGGAAGTAAGATAAGGTGTCATTGAGAAAGCTCTTTTTAGCCAGTCTCCAAGTGCATGACCATGCCCAATTTTGTTTTGGCTGTGGATAATGGAAGTTCAGTTACAATATTTTTCCCATGGTTTTTTTTTTTTTCTGGTTCTATTGCTCACTAGACATGTCTACATACATTAGCTTCTAGTTTGCAGAAGGGTTATTTTGTTATGTATTTTTGGATATTGCAGCCCACTACAGGGAAATGCTGATTATGCACTAAGTGTGGGGCTTGGTCACATTCATCCCAGTTTTAATGGTTCCTTCCTGGGGGTCTCTCTGTACCTATACCCACTAAAACCCTGCATGCTGCCTTCCAGACCTTTCTCAGGTGGAGTTCACCATCAGGTAAAATGTTTAGCCATGTTTCTTTGACTAGTTTTTCACAAATAGCTTTTTTTTCATACCTTTCTTGGTCAGAGGCCAGGCAGTTGAGCTTAAGTCTATGTGACAATTTACTTCTCCATCTGTTTTTAATCTCCTCTCGGGTGTGTGCCCTCATTGGGTCAGCCTCCCTCTGGATTTTCCATTCGCATCTAAGTTTCCATATTAGATGGGCTGACTCTGAAATGATGATTTGGAATGCTCTTATGCAGGCTTTCATTGGCCTCCCCTTCTCAAGTCATGGGTGCATCATGTGATGGCCTAGGATGGCTCCTATACTAGGCTTTTTCCATGGAATGCCATGTACCTCACAAAGATCTTCAGCCATTTTCCATATTGTGTCTTGGCCAGATGTTTTGCATTCTGTCAGGATATGAGACATGTCTTTGGTTGTTTCACAATCATGGCATTTTTCCCTCATTTTGTACCCAGGTATTTGTTTCTAGTGCTCACCTATTGATACACCTGTCTCAAATACAAGACAGGAACTGAGCAAAAAGGAAAACAAAATAACAAATAAATAAATAAAACTTATCTTGTTGCCCTAAAAAGTCTGCAGAAAAGCTGAAAACTGTAAGCTTGAAAGGTCAAAAACTGTAGACCAAGACGTACCTCAGAAAAAGCCACCAAGAACACACCACTATGATTGACTCAGCAACGAGCAATTCAAAGAAACTGGCAGAAAGTCCGCGATCAAACGGCAACAAGCCGAACCGAGGCAGCAAGTGATGGGAACAGATCTCGGACCGTTCTCCGAGATCAAATCCATCAACCGATCAATTATGCAATCATAATTGAATTCGGCAGACTGCAGCTCTTCCCCCGTCTACCTCGTACTCTTCCCATGCTCTCCCCACCTCATACTCCTACCACGTGGCACGCGAGACCAAACGACGGCTGACGACGACCAGAAGGAACTGGAGAAGCACAGAGAAGGGAGAATCGACGAAGAAGAAACTGGCACAAAAGATTAGCCATCTCGGCAGTACCAAAACCAATGCCCAGACTCAGTAAACGGCTTTACCGAGCAACCAAGCACGACGCACGCGTACCGACGATGGTCCGTGCACAAAACAACGGATATAAAAGGGAGAAGATTTCGGGGAGAACAAAAAAAAGCAAATACTTGCCACGGCTCAGTGTCCCCAGGGAGTGCGGCGACTTAGGCCTACAAGCAATCATATTAGCTTCGGGTTTTACTTTTAATCAATTTTATTATTGAGCCCAAATAAGTTAGTTTGAATTGAGTAAAATTTGACAAACTTTTAATCAAATAAAATTTACTACACTACAAAATAATTGAAAGTGTGCGCGCGTGTAACTAAGCCCTCCGAAATCAGTGAATTGTGCTGAATAGACTAAGTTAGCCTAGTCTGACTAAGCCAGCTTGAAAAGTACAATTTCGCATCACTATCTTATAGATGTTGTGGATGGCTTGCCATAGGAAAGCCCTAGCTTCCTTGGTTAGTGACTTATTTTGTATTGAATCCCATATGTGCTCATTGGTTGGTAGTTCATTGTTTGCTTCTTTTACTGCCCACCTAATCATATCTAGGTTTATTGTTGTTGTTCCTCTTCTTGGTTGTCAGGTTCCGCTGACCCGGGGGCTCAGCAATTCTGGGCGAGGCCTTACCAAGCGGACTCGAACAGCTACGGACACGCCGGGACTTAGAGGGGACCAGAGGAAGGCGCCGGGACGAGGTGACGTGCGCCGGGAGCGTGGGGAGACCAGACGAAGTGTTCCGGGGTTGGCGCGAGCAAGGGGCGAGCGCCGGACAAGAAGGTTCTACTGGGGAAAGTTCGGGTTAGACGGCGCGATGAGTGGCGTGCCGGCGGCAAACTATCCGGGGAAATCAGGGGGCTGATAGGCAAATAGGCAATTTAGAGTTTGACAGGTGCGGGACCGAGCTCAGAGGAGCAGAGAATGCGGGCCGGGAAGATAAGAGATCGGAATACGAGAAGGGAAAGGAAGGAGAAACTCAAGGCAGAGAAGAGGACGGAGGAAAGAGACGGATGAGCAAAGGAGATGGAATTAAGAGAGTAGATAGAGACAATGGACAGATACAAGATGAGAGAGTAGAGACGAATACGGACTATAGAAATGGAGACGAGTACGAGACGATAGAATGAAGACGAGTACGAGGCGAAGTTACGAGACCGGAGCGATACGAGAGGAAAACCGGAGAGTATGGGCAATATCAAGACTACCATACTTAGTGCTACGGGGGGGCTTATATACTGACTACACAATGAGGCAGGTCCGGGGTCCCGGTTCTGGGTCTGGGGCTGCTCCGGGGCTCTGGTGGTGTCCCGGAGCACCTAGGAGGACAAAGGAAAACCGCGGGTGTCGGCTGGGAGTGGCGCCGTTGCTTTGGGAGTCGCAGTGGCGCCGCACAAGGGAGGACGTGGTACGACGAGAGGACGCAATGAGGCATGATGCAGGAGTTGATGCGGGACGAAGCATGATGCGTGGGTTGATGTGCAGGGCGATGCATGATGCGTGGCACAAAGCAATCATGCATGATGCGTCAAATGATGCGTGATGCGTTGGATATTGTGTGGGTCGCCGTGCTGTCACGCCGGGGATCTCCGGGGGTCGTCGGCAGTGTTCGTGGGGTGTCCAGGGGGAACGTCAGGGTCAACCGGGGTATGACGTGATGGCCATGTTGGGTGTTCGTGGGGTTCGTCCCGAGTCGAGGTCGTGCGAGGGGTGTTTGCCGGGGTGTGTGGTGTGGTCCCGGGCCCGGGGCTCAGGCCCAGGGGTGGGTCGTGACATTGGTGGACTTGGTTTATTAAGCAATATTTCTTTGTACAGGAGTGATTGTATGGCTGTACTCAGTTTTGCCCCTGTGTAATATAGACCATGGACTGGTTCCATGTATGTCTCAGGTATGGAGTCTTTGCTGGTTCCCAGTTTTGCTAGGTTGTCTGCTTTATTGTTTCCTTCTAGGCCGCTATATCCTTTTACTTTTATGAAGGAGGTGAGGCCCTTTCTTGCTCTTAGGCGTGATACTGCTGATTTTATTAGTTCTTTGTTTTCCACTCCTATCCAGCTGTTGATGATGCCTGAAAGTTGCTAAGCACTGTCCTAATAGATGGTAAACTTAGCGCCTCACAAATGAGTAGCGTCGGGTAGTCACTAGTGTTTTGAGAGAGTCCTGGGCAGGGTCCCAGAAGCCTAGTCTTTTTAGTGTGATTTGAACTTAGAGAAATAAACTGGTTGCTTAGTGATTTAAGCCAAAAGCCTGCAAGGCACTAGGGTGCTAGAAGTCAGCAAGGACTCTAGTGATGTAAATGTTGGCGACAATGTGCCCATATGGCACCATAATACAAAAGTCAGTAGTCGAAGCTGGCAAGGTGAAGTCGGCAAGACTGATTCACTTAGCGACTCTGAGGACTTAGAATGCGCTGAAATGAGATCTGAACTGTGGGGCGTACGATTCAATGATGGCTAAGACAAGATATGTACAGTATTTATAGGTGCTAGGCTGCTGTGGTAATTAAACTAAAAAGTCGCTAATTAATCAATCACAAAAAATGGAGACAAGTACAATGGAATGTGAAAGTCACTAAGCAACAGCGTCTGTCAAGTCAGCAAGCGTTAACTTAGCATCCTAGCAGTGAAAGAGGCCAAATGCATGGGGACTGTTGCTAAGGCCTGAAAACATCAAGGGAGCCTGTCTTGCGTAGGTCGCTAAGCGTTAGATCAACTGTAAGCGTCGCTAATATCTGAAACCATCACATGGACCTGTCTTGCATAAGTTGCTAAGCATCGCTAAAGTGATCTGACATCAGATCTTTGAGAAGCACTGGATTTTCACTGGATTTTGATAAGCGTCGCTAAAGGCTCTGGCATCAGTTATCATTGATTGGGGACTTGAAGGGGGCCGGGCTGGAGTCAGGTGAGTAGCAGATGATCACCAAGTCATGTGGTTGCTAAATCCCATGATCCTGTGTGTCACGTCCTGTAGCCTGAGTTTGATTCCTGCTAGCTGCAAAACATAAGTCGCTAAAAATAGTGCTGGTGCGCTGAGCTCTGCCAGAGTCTTATCACCGTTGTCCTCACATTTGGCCAGGTTTCTTGTTAAACTATTGATTGTGATCTGGGAATCACTATGTATGATTATGTGTGCTTCTGGGTGGGCTTCTTTTGCTGCCATGAGTATAGTGATGCGAAATTGGTTCAATTAAAATTAGTCAATGTGACACTAGGTCGGACTTAATTTTATTTTACTTCTTTCGCGAGTTCGTGGGGCTTAATGACACTCACGCACACTTTCGATAGTTTTGTAATGTAATAAATTTTATTTGATTTTTTAAAAGCTTTTCGAATTTAAACTTAATTCAAACAACTTTTGGTGGGCTCAATAATAAAATGGATTAAAATAAAAACCCAAAGCTAATATAATTGCTCGTAGGCCTAAGTCGTCGCGCTCCCTGGGGACACTGAGCCGTGGCAAGTAATTGCTTTTTGTTCTCCCCGAAACCCTCTCCTTTTTATATCCCTCGGTCTGCGCACGGACCATCCGTTACCCGCGTGATATTCCGGTTTCGTTGTTCTCGCGTTCCCGAGCTCAAGCCACGGCTACATCAATTTGCCGTGTCCTTGGCTCTCCGGAATTCCTTGTCTTTGGTTTTCCCTTAATCCCGACTCCTCATTCCCACTCCTCTGGATCATATCTTCTTCGCCGCGTAGGTTGGTTGGCTGGTGGTGCGTAGGCCTATCTGCTCCAAGGGCTGGAGGGAAGGGTGCATAGTCATGTCGAGATGGTTGGCGAATTGATGCAATGATCCCAGCTCGGATGTAACCGATCCGGCCCGGGCACTGCCACAAATTCGGCAATCAGATCTTGATGGTTCTGACTTATCTTTCCCAGCCGTGTCATGCTCGTCTTTGTACTTTTCGTGCTCTTGGTTCCTCAGTGACACCTTTTCGTTGTAAGTGCCTCTTTTTATGTCTACAGTTTTCGACACTGATTTCTAGCCTACAGTTTTTGGCCGTGATATCATTTGTGTGGGACTTATTCTTACTCTACCCGGTCTCCGTATTGAGACCGGCGTGTCAATAGCCATTGCTTTTTCTGCATTGTTGGTCTGATTAACATTTTTGGGCAGTGCTATTGCTAGGTTTTTTGGGTTATCCCTTCTGAACTAGATACCTGCTCCTGCCTTGGCATCTACACACCCATTGTTTATGCAGGACCCATCAGTGTAGATATCAGCTTCCTGAGGGGAGCTCTTGTTGTTGTTTTTGCATTGTTCCTATGTTGGGGTTGTTATTATATTGTTTTCTTTTGAGAATACTCTAAAGCCTTCCCACAGTGAGTTTCTTGTTGTCATTTCTTTTTCAAAGGGAATAACTTCTCCTGTCACATTTGTGGGCCCTCTTTCAACACATTCCTCACTGTTACTTAGAGGGTCCCACTTTATTCCTAGTTTACCCAGTAGTTGGGTTGCTGACTTCTCACACTTGTTCAAGTTTTTGCACCCCTTGCTCCTGGCCTTTTTGCATTCCTGGCATTTACAGTTTTTCCTCTGGTTATGTTCAGGATTTGTTTTCTTTGAGGTATATTTCACTAGTTCAATCATGTCTCCTACTGTTTTGATCCCATGATTAGCTCATTGACATCTGGCTGCTGGTGTGTTGTACCCAATGTGTTTAGTGTCCATCAAGCCCTTGTGGTACCATATGGGCATATTCAGCTTTAGTTTGTTCTCTAGTTCTATGGGGGCAAAGGCTACCTGATGCTTTTTTGTGACTTTTAGCATTCTTTTGAGTGAGAGGGAGAGGTCCTTTCCTTCTCCCCTGGTACTAGCATTCAGGTCTTGGAGGAAGATGTTATGGTATGCATTTTCATCCATAATTTTCTTCTTGCTTGTCAGGTTCTTTTTCAGAAGGTCATCTGCTACTGTTGCCCATGTCAGTTGTTTGTTGCCAAATTTTAGGTATCTCTGCATTTTCATTAGTTCTATTGCTTTGTTGCATGATCTTAAGTCCAGTAGCTTTTTTCCTCCTTGTTCTGTGGAGCAGTACAGTGTTTCTAGACCTATTGTAGGTTGGCCAGTTGCCTCCCATATGAAGTTCTGATTGGTCTCTCTAGTCGCAACTCGATTTCTGGTGGCATTCCTTGTACACATGTCGGTTATTGTGTCCTGCCACCGACAACCATCCCAGTTATTAACCTTTTGCCATCTATAGTCGGGTATCTTTTCAACCATCTCTTTAGGTCCATATCTATTTCATTCAAGGTGGGAGTCCAGATGCTCATGTTATCTACTGAGTTGCCTATGTATGCCCCCAGCAGTCTTGTTGGCTCGCCTTTTCCTGCAATGTGGATATAATCCAGTATTGGGTTTTTTGTTGGGCTTGGCTTTCTTGAGCTGATGAAATTGTCCCAGTACTCCTTTGTTCCTAATGGGATGATTGTTGTTTTGAGAATGTTGAATTTAGCTCCAGATGCCTTGCACCATGTATTGAGTATTCTCTGGAGATCTTGTATGTCATCCTGTTTGGACAGGTATACTGTTGTATTGTCCACAAAAAGTTTGGCTATTAGCCTCTCTTTTACTCCTCTATTTGTAGCCCTTTCAGTAGTGAGTTTCTCAGCATATGCACAAGCAATTCTATTGATAGGTTGAATAGCAGGCATGACATTGGGTCCCCTTGTCTTACACCTCTTGTTACGGTGTAGAGGGTTCCTTTCTCTCCATTAACAATAACCGTTGTCTCTGCACCTGTGTAGAGGATTCTTATCAGCTTTATGAGGGATTTGGGAAATTTGAATTTTTTGAGGGTCTTCCATAAGAAACCATGTCTTATTTTGTCGTATGCCTTTTCTTGGTCTAGGCATATGATCATGCCATTTACATTCCTTTTTCCCCCCATTCCAGTATTAGGCTTGCCAGCTCTGTCTGGTCCTTGATTTGGTGGCCTTTCATGAATCCTGCCTGGTCTGTATGTATGATGTTGGGAGTTACCTCTGCTAATCAGTTTACAATTACTTTTGTTAGGATTTTATAGTCCGTATTGAGGACAGTTATTGGGCAATAGTTACTTATGTTGATTTGGTTGGCACATCCAGCCCTCTGCAAAGTTTGTGCTGGCCTCCATTCCATGTTCCTGAATGTTGTTGAATACTATTGCTAAGTACTCCGCTATGTTAAAATTCTCATTTTCTTCTGAGGTTTTATTTTCAGGGCTTTCTTTGGCTGCATCATTATCTGTGCTTAGTAGCTGGCACCAAACTTTGTGTACTATTCCATCAAGTCCAGCGGCTTTCCCATTAGGGAGCTGTTTTATTGTGTCTTTGATTTTTTTCTTAGTGATTCTTTCTCCAATCTCCTTGGCTTGGGTGTTGGTCAATTTGGCATTTATGTTTTTCAGCACCTTTTTAGTGGTCTTACAGTTGTTTCTTGGGTCCATGATGGGGTCCTCATCCTGTAAGTCATTGTGGTGTCTACTTGCTAGTTCTGCCATGTGACATAAGCATCTTACTAAACATTCAAATAAAATTTTGAAATAAATTTATTGTATTTTTACATTGATTTGCAAAAGAACATTGTTTCCTGCATCCAGTGATTGTGTATACAATGTTGCAAAAGTACTATTCAGCTATTTCCAATTGTTTGTCTTTGTATTAACTGAGGTTGTGAAAGATTGGTTCTTATTCACAACTTGTTTAGCTATTCTCTCTGGCTCTATCCATGTAGCTCCCAATGCATAAAGCAACATTATTGCTATGGTTTGAACTGTGTACTTATCAAGCAGGATACCCAGCATGTATATGGCATGAATTATTTATCATACCTCTGACCTTGTGATCCTGTAGACCTAACTCCTCTGCTTGCAGAGCATACATGTACTTTCAGAAAAACACTCAGAACTCTGCACATATGCTTCTGGATGCATGACACATAACAGTTGCACACCCTGCATGGTCACAGACCCTGTATGCTTGCACATATTTACACATGCTCATAGACCTACTCCTACACTTCACAGACCTCATGTGCTCACAAACTCTCAGACATTGTAGTAATGAGGGAAGAATATCTTTGATGCTACAGTTTTGTATTCTGAAGTTTTAATGTTTGACATATAAATTTCCATGTTTTCTCTAGTTGACATGAATAAATACATATGAGTGCAGAAAAATACACAGGAATACATATGAAGGCAGAAAATTAACTGTATATCAATAAAAGAAGAGCTCAACCAGATCTCTCACTGATGATCACACATGACAGGATAAATTTGGTGCATGAGATTGTATGAGTGATCCCAAATTAAATTAGAAAATGAGTCAGAGGAAATCGGGGGAGGTGCTTTTCAATGCACACAATATATGCTCAACATTATGTATCATGGCATAGTCAGCTATTAGGGTGTTACCAGATAGCTGGCCAGCAACTGTGTAAAGTAATTAGAGCTTGCGTGCATCCATAAGTCAATAATATATCAGCCCCTACTCAAAGTGAGAGTTATATTATGCCAACTACTGTGATTACAGGCAAGTAATATATTACTCTGCCAAGCAACTGGTGCATGACAAACATTGCATCTTATGACTTGCTGCTTTGAAGACATCAACCATAAATTGTTTCTTTCATGGCTTCATACCAAAGCCCTTGCAAAAAAATTAAATTAGATGGGTAGGTATAGGTGCTGCTTTGAGTATGTCCATGTGGAGGAACTTCTTGAAGACAAAGATGGGTTGAGCCAACTTAGGATGTTGGAACCTCAGGAATAGGGGCCATTTTAACTAGTTTAGTGAGACAAATGATGAAAAGTATGTAATCATATGATTCAAAGATGATGTAACTATTACATACCTAATCTTGAATAAATTACACTCTAGTGATGAGTTAATAACATTCTGAGTCAATGTCGTCAAATCCTTCGACATGCTTGGGATTAATGCATGATGGCCAATGACATGTCGAATGCAGAGAATGTCACTGAAGGCACCCATATATAACATGTTGTAAGATAGGCTACATGTTCTTGACAGTCAATAGTAGATAAGATAAATACCGGGTCAACACACCCATTCTCATCGTTGTGATACAAACACTCCACAAATCATGGCATCCCAGTCTGGTACAAGCATGGCCAAATTCACCAATGTTTAAGTTGACAACAAACAACTATTAGAGTGGTGGGAAATAGGACTTTGAAAATTTCAGCTGCAAATTAGCCATAATTTGCTGTTTATTTGCTGGTCTTCAAAAATTATGGATCAGTAGGTGCAAAATAGGGCAAATTAGCCCAACAAAGGCCAGAAAAATACTGGAACCACATAAAATAATCTGTACTCAAAGTATCCTTATAAAGCAGGCATTATAGTCTATATATAATTTGTAGTTTAATTTACAAAAACTTGATGTAATTCAATTTGATAATTAAAACCCTGTCAATGACCATGAAACAACAATATCACCATTGCAAAACCATTGCATGAATTCAGCCAAGTTCCAACAGCTCAGGCTATACCTCAGAGCCTTACCAAAAGACCTGGAGCTTGTCAATTCCAAAGATCTAGATGCAAAGGTGAACCAACTCCTCAACTTTGTTCCTGAAAGGCAGCAATGCAAGAGATCAACATTAAACCTTACAAGTCTCTTTGTAAATACTGGTTCCATCTTGTACACAACAAGGAATTTGATGTTCTTGCAGTAAGTTTTGATACACTCCTTTACAATGCCATGCTTACCTGTCCAAGGCCCTTGCTGTCAAAATCTTCTCTGCTATGCCTGTGTATATGGTTGACGAGTGTTCAATGTCCTGATCAAAATCCAGTTATCCCCACAACCATCTAAAGCAACTGAAGCATCCAGAGAAGTCAATGGTCAAGATGGAGTTGAGAAGGGTGAAATGCTTGGATGATAGCCCTTCCAGGCTTGTCTGGATTCAAAAACCGTTATTTTGATCTTGCAGCTCAGTTTGAGATCTTACAGTACATCCAGATCTTGGCAGATATCATACCTGATGGTATGACAACAGTCAGCAGAAAGATTTGACACAGGTATAAGTCTCAAGAAATAGAGTAGGAAAGGAGATCTTGTTCCTCAAGCGGATGAGTGAGAGCAGTGGTCCTAATACATACCGTAGATTTGAGCAATTTCACGCAAGATAACTCCAAGATAGGTGCAAATTAGATTCAAATTAGCTTGTGTACAAAGCAAAATAGGTGTGTCAAATTTGCCGAGAATTAGACCTGCAAAATAGGGCCTGAGACGTGACAGGGTGAATTAGAACTCAGACCTATTTCCCGCCACTCTAACGACTATCTCACATTCCAGCTTGTATGGCAAATAATCCTACTCATCCTGAGATATCAAATGTACTAGAAACGGTGAGACCTTATTTTCATACAACCTATACATTGTCTCAACTTTCAGCCTTTCGGAGAACTCGTACCCTATGCGGTGCAGTCTGCGCCTTATTTCTCGACTGCTAAGACTCGACCAATGGATCTCTTAGTCTTTGATAGATGTATGGCCATGGAAGAAGAAAGTACGCCTATGTATTTGGTTCGAATAAAGAAATGCTGATCGACATTGATGTATTTCAAGAGTTCCAAAATGTACTCCCCGCGCTACCAGCGGAAGTTCTCATCCAAATTCTCAAGTACTTGTGCTGGAGTGACGTTCTTATCTTGCGTCAGGTATGTATTGACTCTTGGTGCAATGGAAGCCATCAATTAGTGGCC
>QLOM01002994.1:0-18130 GCA_003313785.1 Termitomyces sp. MG148 | reverse complement strand
GTTCACGCCAATATTCCTCGTCCAGCGCTCCCAGATGCATTCAATGGTGACCGAGCCATGGGCGAGCAATTCTTGCAATCATGTATCACCTACCTTCAGCTCAGTGGGGAAGCCTTTCCTTCTGATGCTCTCAAGATTGCCTGAGTTCTTTCCTACATGAAGTCTGGATGAGCTTCAACATACGCATTACGAGTTTTTCGACGTTCTGGAGGAGTAGAGAGCTTCGGAAGCTGGGATCAGTTTGAAAAGGAGTTCCAAACTGAGTTCTTTCCCTTGGACCCTGCTAAGGTGGCAGCCCTTACTCTCCGAGACCCCCATCGATATGGACAGGGAAAGCGGACCTTAGATGAGTACATTGACTCCTTCCAAACTCTGGTTGAACAGGCTGGCTATCCAGACGGTCTTCAGCTCTGTCTCACCTTCCGAGATGGCCTCCTCCCCTCGCTCATGGATTGGATTGACAGCATGGCCGAAGGACGACCTGACGACGTGCATATTGAGTCTTGGTATCAGGTAGCACGCGACCAGTGGCAGCTCATGGAGTTAAGGCGTGAGCTCCATCGAGGAACTACCTCTCGCTCCACCTTGCATGTGCCTTTACCTGCTCGTCCTCTCACCTCCCATTCCCTTCCATTTCGTGCTCCAGC
This sequence comes from Termitomyces sp. MG148, assembly GCA_003313785.1. Lineage (NCBI taxonomy): Eukaryota > Fungi > Basidiomycota > Agaricomycetes > Agaricales > Lyophyllaceae > Termitomyces > Termitomyces sp. MG148. Next base: position 17,483 of record QLOM01002994.1, on the reverse strand, counting down.
CCCCGCTCAGGTACCTGCCACGCGTCCTCTTCCTCTGGGAGTTCCCATGGATGTTGATGCCTCTCGTTAACGCTTCTCTCTCCCTCTCCTCTGCCGTCGCTGTAGAAAGCCTAGTCACTTCGCTCGATATTGCCCTCAGGAGTTGGAGGTGCGCTATCTCTCAGCTGTAGAGCAGGAAGAGCTCCTTCTCCAGCTCCTGGCTGCCAGAGATGCCCAGGGAAACCCTTCCCCAGATGCACAGATCGAAGCAGAACCATTGGATAAGTCCGTAGGTTCTGTGGAGGCTGTAGTGGAACCTTTGGATGAGTCCTTAGGTTCTACAGGGGAGGGTTTTCAGTAGGGCGACGGATGAGTTGTACGCCTCCGCCGCCTGGCGCTAATCAATTTGCATGTCTACCAGTAGAATCTTCCAATATATCTCTCCCTGTCAATGATTCTCTGGTTGAAACTGTAAGTGCCCCCTCTGACGTACAAAATACTCCCTCAGTTAAGGCCTCAGCTGAGACCTCTCCTCCTCCTTCTGTCCAATGCCCACGTGTCCCTGCTTGGGAACGACGCCTCCCTCGCCGCTATATTGTTGCCTCCACTCCCTCTCCTAACTCTCTGCGTCTCAATGTAGAGATTGAGACAACTGATACTCAGCAGACTCGGAGTGTCGTAGCTCTTCTGGACAGTGGTGCCACTGGACTCTTCCTTGATACTCGTTATGTAGAACAACACCAACTCACTACTTGGCCTCTCTCTCGTTCCATTCCAGTCTATAACATTGATAGTACGCTCAACAAAGCTGGATCCATTCGCTCAGTGGTGGATTTAGTCCTTCGTTACCAGACTCATTCTGAGTGTGCTGTTTTTGCGGTCACCAGCCTAGGGAAGCAGGACATGATACTAGGATTCTCCTGGCTACGTGACCACAACCCTGAAATTGACTGGGCCAAGGGTAAAGTGAGTATGGGCCGCTGCCTCCGACGGTGTTCTACATGTGCCAAGGAGATTAGAGAAAAGCGCAGAGCCTCAGTCCATGAGTGTGCTGCTATACGTGCTTGCCAAGTTGGACACCTCCCCTTTGCAGACCTCAACCTACTGAATCCTCCTCCCTTGGCGTTCCTTCATAGAGAGGCCCTCTATGAGGACGTTCGAGGTGTAGTGAGTGAAGCCCAGATGAAAAATGGATGTGAGGGTGAATTTGTGTGTGCTCCTGACTCAGAGTCCTCAGACGAGGCCATTAAAACAGGTGACAGGATTTATGCAACTACTTTACGACCTCCTCCAACGGTGGCAAAGATTAGAGCCAGCCAAACTACTTTCCAGCGGCTAACTCAGGCTTTTGCCACTAACTCTGCTTCTAAGCCATTCCGGGATGCAGTTCCTTATCACCTGCACGACTTTGAGGACGTTTTCTCCAAGGCATCATTTGACTTCTTGCCAAAGCGCAAGCAGTGGGACCATGCTATTGAGCTCACACCCAATGCTGAGCCCTCCAGCTGCAAGGTCTATCCTCTCTCTCCCCGAGAACAAAATGAGCTTGATGCCTTCTTGCAGGAGAATTTAGATTCTGGTCGCATCTGCCCCTCAAAGTCCCCAATGGCCTTCCCAGTCTTCTTTATTAAGAAGAAGGATGGTTCTCTACATCTGGTTCAAGACTATTGAGTTTTGAATGCGATGACTGTGAAGAATTGCTACTCCTTACCACTCATTTCAGAACTTGTCAACAACCTCCAAGGTGCACGCTATTTCACCAAGTTGGATGTCCGCTAGGGCTACAACAATGTGCACATCAAAGAAGGTGATGAGTGGAAGGCAGCATTCCAAACGAATCGCGGACTCTTTGAACTTCTAGTGATGTTCTTTGGCCTCACTAATAGCCTGACCACCTTTCAGACCATGATGAATGACATTTTCCAAGACCTCATAGCAGAAGGTGTTGTATGTATATATCTTGATAATATTCTCATCTATACCAAGACCTTAGAGGAGCATTGTCGGATTACACGCATCGTGCTGGAGCATCTTCGCCAACACTAGCTTTATCTCAAGCCAGAGAAGTGTGAATTTGAGCAGACCAAGATTGAATACCTTGGACTGATCATTTCTCATGGAATGGCTGAGATGGACCCAGTCAAAGTGGCTGGTGTGGCAGAGTGGCCAGAGCCCAAGAACAAGAAGGAGGTTCAGGCCTTCCTGGGCTTCACCAACTTCTACCAGAGGTTCATCAGGACTTCTTACACCATGCCCAGCTCTTCTTTGATCTCACCACTAAGGACACTCCTTGGCACTGGGATGTGGCGCAGCAGACTGCCTTTGATGCCCTCAAACAGGCAGTCACTTCAAAGCCTGTCCTCCTATTCCCAGATGATGACTCTCCCTTCCGGGTGGAAGCCGATAGCTCAGATTTTGCTACTGGAGCCGTCCTCTTTTAGCAGTCAAAAGAGGATGGTAAGTGGTATCCTGTGGCTTTCTACTCCAAGAGTCTCAATGCTGTGGAGCGCAATTATGAGATCCATGACAAGGAGATGTTGGCTATCATTTGGTCATTTGAGGAGTGGCGACATTTTCTTGAGGGTGCCAGGCATAAGTTTGAGGTGTGAACTGATCACAAGAACTTAGAGTACTTTCAGACAGCCAAGAAACTTGACCACTGACAGGCTCAATGGTCTTTGTATCTGGCCAACTTTGACTTTTCATTGCACCACAAACCTGGGCAAAGCATGGGCAAGCCGGATGCACTTTCTAGGTGAGCTGATCATGGCTCAGGAGCTAGCAACAATGACAATATTGTACTCCTGAAGCCAGAGCTCTTTGCCATCCGCGCTCTAGAGAGTGTAGTTGGCCAGGGAGAAAAAGTAGGCATCCTTTGAGACATCTGTTGAGGTAACCAGGAGGGCGCTCAAGAAGATCTGGTAGCCAAGGCTGCTCTGGCCTTGCATGCTCAAGAGAAAACTGGAGTAAAGTCAGTCTACACTGATGAGTGGTCTTTGGAGAACGGTCTTCTCACCTTCCGGGGGCGCATTTATGTTCCCAACCTACCTGACCTCCAGAGGCAGATTGTTGAGCAGCATCATGATTCTCAAATTGCAGGCCATCTCGGCAGATGGAAGACACTGGAGCTGGTCTCTCGGAATTACTGGTGGCCTCAGATGTCACAGTATATTGGCTCTTACACCTCCACCTGTGATCTCTGTCTGCAAACTAAACCTCGTCGTCAGCCTCCCATGGGACAACTTCATCCCTTGCCTATCTCAGCTGAGCGTTGAAGTGTGGCCTCAGTAGACTTCATTGTCGAGTTACCAGATGCTCACAGATATGATGCAATCATGGTGGTAGTAGATCTCTGTGGCAAGCGGGCCCACTTCATCCCAACACACACCACCTGCTCTGCCATGGGCACCGCTAACCTGTATCAGAAGCATGTTTGGAAACTCCATGGATTGTCAGATGCCTATGTTTCAGACTGTGGACCTCAGTTTGTGGCAGAGTTTACCAGAGAACTATATCGCCTCCTCTAAGTCAAACTCCACACCTCCACTGCCTATCACCCTCAGTCTGATGGCCAGACCAAGTGTGTCAACCAAGAGCTAGAACAGTATCTTTGGCTCTTCTGCAATGAATGACAGGATGACTGGGATGACCTATTACCAGAGGCGGAGTTCCAATACAACAATCATGTACATGCTGCCACCCAAATGTCTCCTTTTTTTCTGAACACTGGTCGACACCCTCGAATGGGTTTTGAGCCTCGTGGATGACCTTCAGAGAATGAAGCTGTCAATGAGTTCCTAGATCGGATGAAGGCTGCCCAAGAAGAAGCCAAGGCAGCCTTAGCTAAGGCAAAGGACAACATGACTCGCTATTATGATTGTGGACAAACTCCAGCCCCAAGTACAAGCCTGAAGATTGAGTCTATCTGGATGCCTCTGACATTGCTACCACCCAATCTTCTCAGAAGCTCTCTCATCGCCGTCTAGGACCCTTCCCTATAGTAAGGCAGGTAGGCCCTCTAGCCTATCGACTCAAGCTGCCTAGTGGAATGAGCCAGCTCCATCTAGTCTTCAATGTGGTGAAGCTTTCTCCTGCACTAGATGATCCAATTCCAGATCAATGTCCACAGCCGCCACCACCTCCAGTTCTTGTAGACAACAGGGAAGAGTATGAAGTGGAACGGATCCTAGACAGTCAACTCTTCAGAAACAAGCTTCAGTTCAAGGTCAAGTGGAAGGGCTATGGAATTGAAGACATCTCTTGAGAGCCACAAGAAAATGTCCATGCTCCTGCCTTAATCTGGGAATTCTACCAACAGCACCCTAATGCTCTCTGGGCAATCAGAGGCATCTACTCTCTTTCCAAGGTTGACCAGGCTGTCCAAAATTACTTCTACCCAGCACGTCGAGACGCCGCACTCTAGAGAGGGGGTGATGTCAGGGGACTCCTCATTTCTCCCTTCTTCCACTCCTTATTCTTTCATTCTTCCTCTATTTATTTCCCTATTTCTGCTGTCACTCTCTTACTTTACTGCTTCTATTCTTTCAACACTATCTATTGGTACTATTCTCAGCCCTTGAGGTGCTCTGGTTCTTTAGTTATTATTCAAACAAGTGTAGCCAACACTTCCAGAGGCTTAGTCATCTCAAGGCTAGCCTCCAAATTACTAAGCAAGTCACATGAGACATGTGCATGACCTCTGGCAATGGCAATTTCCGAGTTTTTGATTATTTTCGGAGATTTTCCTTTTCTAGATTATAAATTTTATTGTGGCTTTGTCATGCTATACAGTTACTTCCCATGCTTTTGGAGCCTTGGAAGCGTCACTCCTGGCATAGGGAATCCCTAGACTTGTTCTCTTTGGATTTCCCTCTGCTAGGTGAGTAGTTATGATTGTATTACTTATATATACTTTATATATACTTTGAATTTCCCTCTGCCAGCTGTGTAACTGAGCCATAGCCTCCAGAGGTTGCCCTTACAACCACGTACAGTCCCAGTCACCAATGCAAGAGCTTCTGCAAGGGTCAGGTGGTTGCGATGTCAGAGGCATCTAGATAAACGTGATCTCCAGGCTTGTACTGGAGAGCTGGGGTCCATCCTTGATTGTAGTACTGGGCCATGTCATCCTTTGCCTTGGTCAGCGCAGCCTTTGCCTCCTTCTGTGCCTTCTGCATGCGGTCAACAAAATCATTGACTGACTTGTTCTTCAATTGGTGCATGCATGGTTTGAAGCTCATTCAGAGGTATTGGCCAGTGTCAAGGAAGAATGAAGAGACCTGTGTGGACATATGGACATGGTTGTTGTACTAGAATTCTCCCTCAGGGAGGAGCTTGTCCTAGTTTTTCTGCTGCTTGTTGCAGAATAGCTGGAGGTACTGCTCTAGTTCCTGGTTGACATGCTTGATTTGTCTGTTGGACTGCAAGTGGTAGGCAGTGGATATGTAGAGCTTAACATGCAGGAGGCGGTAGAGTTCTTGAGTGAAGTCCACCATGAACTGCGGGCTCTGGTTGGAGAGGTAGGCATCAGAAAGGCCATGGAGCTTCCAGACATTCTTTTGGTACAGGTTGGTGGTGCCCATTGTGGAGCAGGTCATATGCATCAGAATGAAGTGTGCTTGCTTACCATAGAGGTCCACTACAACTATAATGGCATCATATCCATGCACGTCCAGGAGTTCCACAATCAAGTCAATAGAGGCCATGCTCCAATGTGCAGCAGGCATGGAGAGGGAGTGCAGTTGACCAGTTGAGGAACATTGGTGGGGCTTTGTCCGGAGACAAAAGTCACAGGTGCTAGTGTAGGTTCCTATGCATGACATCTGCAGCCACCAATAGTTCTGGAAGACCAGCTCCAGCATCTTCCAGCAGCCAGAGTGTCCAGCAATGCAGGAGTTGTTGTGCTGTTTAAAAATGTGCCTCCAAAGTTTTGGGTTGTTTGGCACATAGATACGTCCCTGGAAGGTGAGGAGTCTGTCTTGTAGGCCCCACTTGTTAGTGTGCACAGATTTTGCACTGGAGGAGCATCTTCAATATAGCACCAACATGGCCTTTGCAACTGAGTCCTCCTGCATTCCCTCCTGGTTACTTTGGCAGATGTCTTGGAGTATGTTGACCTTGTCTCCCTGAACTGCTACCCCTTCAACTGCACAAATGGCAAATAGCTGAGTGCAGGAGAGTGATATTGTCATTGTCCTCCATGCCAGAGCCATGGTTGGCATGCCAAGAGAGAGCATTGAGCTTCCCCATGCTTCAATTAGGCATGTGGTACAGTGTAGAATTGAAGTTGGCAAGGTACAGAGACCACCAAGCCTATCAACAGTTGAGCCTTTTAGTCATCCAGAAGTATTTTAGGTTCTTATAGTCCATCCAGACTTTGAACTTGTGCTGAGCTCCTTCTAGGAATTGGCACCGCTCCTCCAGCAACTAGATGATTGTAAGCATCTCCTTGTCATGGATCTTGTAGTTCTGTTCCACAGCGTTGAGGCTCTTGGAGTAGAAGGCAACAGGGTGCCACTTACCATCCTCTGGGAACTGCTGAGAGAGGACCATGCTAGTAGCAAAGTTAGAGCTGTTCACTTTGACTTGGAAGGGTCAATCATTGTTGAGGAAGAGCAGAACAGGCTTGGAGATGATGGTGGACTTCAAAGCGTCAAAGGCCTCCTGTTCTGCATCTCCCCAAACCCAAGCAACATCCTTCTTGGTAAGATCAAAGAGAGAGCAAGCATGGTGGGAGAAGTCCTGGATGAACCATTGGTAGAAGTTAGTGAATCCCAGGAAGGCCTGTACTTTCTTCTTGCTCTGAGGCTCCGGTCACTGCATGATACCAGCCACTTTCACTGGGTCCATCTCCACCATGCCATGGGAGATGATGAGTCTGAGATACTCAATGCAGGTCTGCTTAAACTCATACTTCTCTGATTTGAAGTAGAACTGGTGTTGGCAAAGACGGTCCAGGACGACTTGCATGATCCAACGGTGTTCCTCTAACGTCTTAGTGTAGATGAAGATGTTGTCAAGATACATGCAGACTATGCCATTGGCTATGAGGTCCCAGAATATGTTGTTTATCATGGTCTGAAAGGTGGTGAGCTGTTGGTGAATCCAAAGAGCATCACCAGGAGTTCAAATAGCTTGTGGTTGGTCTGGAATGCTGCCTTCTATTCATCTCCCTCCTGGATGTGCATGTTGTTGTAGCCACAGCAGAGGTTCAACTAAGTGAAGTAGTGTGCACTCCAGAAGTTGTTGATTAGTTCTGAGATGAGGGGAAGCAGGTAGCAGTTTTTGATAGTCATTGCATTGAGCACACAATAGTCCTGGACCAACCAGACAGAGCCATCTTTCTTCTTGATGAAAAACACTGGCAAGGCCATCGAGGACTTCAAGAGGCAGATTTGTCCAGACTCTAGATTCTCCCAGAGGAATGCGTTGAGTTTATCCTGCTCTTTAGGCGCAAGCAAATCAGTTGGCTGGCTTTGAATCTGGCAGGATTTTGATGGCATGGTCCCATTGCTTGTGTTTTAGAAGGGAGTCAAACAAGGCCTTGGAAAAGACATTCTCAAAGTCATGCAGGTGGTTGGGGACTGCATTCTAGAAGGCCTTTGGAGGGGCATTTGCCATGAAGGCTTGGGCCAGCCACTGGGAGGTAGTCTGGCTGGTCCGCATCTTTTCTGCAGCTGGCAGGGGTTGTAGCATGGTGGCATAAATGCAGTCTCCTACCTCAATGGCTTTGTTCAGAAGCTCTGGGCCTAGTATAGGTAGGAATTTCCCTTTGTGTTCCTCTTTCTGGCTAGGGTCCTCTCTGCTATAGACTTGCATTGAATACTGATGCAAAATGTAGGGTTTGTTGAACTAATCAGAGGAACTCCAATTAGTGTAAACAACTAAACTTTACTTTTGCGAGTTTTGTGGGGCTATAACACAGAAACTAACACTTGTAATGAAGTTGTAATGGTTTTTGTAGTTTTATTTTATTATTATAATGAACCAAAGCAGTTCACAATATAAATGGTCTCTGAAAAGATACCAAAAAGCGACCCTAGTAAAGTCAACTAAATGATAGGCCTAAGTAGTCACACTCCCTAGGGACCCTGAGCCACACAAATGGTTTATTTACTAGATTAACAAAGTTAAGCTTTAGTTTGAGTGAACTTAGTTCACACAAATGTAGGCTATAAGCTTGATTAAAGCTGATCTGAAGTACTTTACTGATTAGCCTAAGTAGTCCACTCCCTGGAGACTCCAAGCTGCACAGGTTTTCTTTAGCTGGGTCTCCTCCTTCTTGTCCTATTTATACCCCTTTCTCTGCGCACAGACCACGCGTGATTGGTATGTCCACAGACCTCCTATTGGTCTGGGTGCTGGTTAAGATTGAGCCAGCCGGAGGTCAATTTAATAAAATTTACTGAATTGAAAGTTTTTGCTCTGGAAGCCAGTTTCAGGCTATTTCTAGCCTCTGGTTTCCATGTTTCTGCCATCCAGGACCCGCTAAGGGTCCTTTTGTTGTATTTGCATGGTTTTGGAGAGTCCGTAGGTACCCAGGAGGGTGGGATAGCACTATAATTAAGTGCTGTAGGACTTTAGAAAAGAAAGTCACAAAGGTTTAATGGTTCTGATGCGCTGATCGCAGATCATGATCCAGGATCTTTGATTAATTCCATCAATCCTTAATTTAGACTGATTTTGGTATTTGGATCTTGATCCAAGATTAGATAATATTAATCTAATCTATTTTGATGGCTACTGAGTGCTGTGCTATTTTCAGCTTTATCTTTGATTGTGGATCTTTCCATGATTGAATCAGCTTCTTTTGATACAGCCACATCTTGCTTATCATTCCCATCAAGATCTTACTCTGGATCATCAATGATTGATTGATGAAAGCTTTGGCTATTATTATTTCATCATTACTCAAAAGTCTGTTTATAAATCAACAATTTATGCACCGTTTGACATTGTTTGACCAGTTTCAGACTTGTTGGGAGGCACGAAACATTACGGTACATACAGCCTACAGGTTTTGACTATTTGGTATGTTCGGCTTACAGTTTTTAGCCTTATTTTAGACATACTTTGTATTTTGTCTTGTATCACTTGTAATGCTACATGTTTTATTGTTCTGTCATGGCGGGCCGCCGTATCAATACCTCAGACTCATCATCTCCCATGGCTTGGCAGAGATAGACTCAGTGAAAGTGGCCAATGTCATGCAGTGGCCAGAGCCCCAGAGCAAGAAGGAAGTATAGGCTTTTCTGGGGTTCACTAACTTCTATCGACGGTTCATCCAAGACTTTTTCTATCATGCTTGCCCCCTCTTTGACCTCACTAAGAAGGACATTGTGTAGATTTAAGGAGACATGGAGCAGCAGGCCTTCAATGCCCTGAAGTCTGCTGTCACTTTGAAGCCCATGCTGCTCTTCCTCAACAATGACCAATCTTTCTAAGTCAAAACAAACAGCTCTGACTTTGCAACTGGTGTGGTTCTCTCTCAGCAGTTCCTGAAGGATGGTAAGTGGCACCCTGTTGCTTTCTACTCCAAAAGCCTCAACGCCATGGAGCAGAACTACAAGATCCACAACAAGGAGATGCTTGTGATCATCTGGTTGCTAGAGGAGTGGTGCCACTTCCTAGAGGAGGCCTGGCACAAGTTTGAAGTCTGGATAGACTACAAGAACCTGGAATACTTCTGGACAGCCAAGAAGCTCAACTGTCAGCAGGCTTGGTGGTTCCTGTACCTCACCAACTTTGACTTCACGCTGCACTACAAGCCTGGTCAAAGCATAGGAAAGTCTAACACCCTCTCCTGGCATGCCAACCACAGCTCTAGCATAGGAGACAATAACAACATCACTCTCCTGCACCCAGAGGTGTTTGCTATTTGCATGCTTGAAGGATTGGCTGTCCAAGGGGACAAGATCAACATACTCTGAGACATTTGCCAAGGTAAGTGGGAGAGAACACAAAAGGACTCAGTTACCAAGGCCACTTTGGCACTGCGCTTGAGGCACTCCTCTCCAGGGCAAAATCCATATGCACTGACAAGTAGGGCCTACAGGATGGACTCCTCACCTTTTAGGGACACATCTATGTACCAGCTTTGGAGGAGCATCATCAAATAGCACCACAACTCCTGCATTGCCAAATATCCTGGTTGATGGAAGAAACTTGAGCTGGTCTCCCAGAATTACTGGTGACTGCAGATGTCATGCTACATAGAAACCTACATCAACACCTATGACCTCTGCCTCCTAACAAAGCCTGCTGCATGCTGGAGCATGGTCTTCATTGACTTTATCATGGAACTCTTGGACATGCATGGGTATGATGCCATCATGGTTGTTGTAGACCTTTATGGTAAAGTGCACTTCATTCCAATGCATATAACCTGCTCCGCAATGAGTGCCACCAACCTGTACCAGAAGAACATCTGGAAACTCCATGGCCTTTCTGACACCTACGTCTTTGACCAGGGCCCACAGTTTGTGGCAGAATTCACCTGGGCACTCTACTGCCTACCACTTGCAGTCCAACAAACAGACCAAGCATGTCAATCAAGAGCTAGAACAGTACCTCTGTTACAACCTGCTTGACTAACCCTGGGCCTAAGCCCTCAACACTCCCTAGCATCCACTCACACAATCACCCAATCCCTGGAATGAACCCAGCTGACCTCCCAACATGGCCATCACATTATACTCTGGCCATCCCCAGTACTTCTGCTGGACATCCTCAACAACCCCCAGCACATCCCAGAATACTACTAACATCCCCACAACTTAGAACAACCCCAGAAACAGCAATTGGCTAATCAGTACCTCCACGACCCAAACCAACCAACTGTCTGGCACCATGCAAACCAACAGCACTACCCTGCAACTCCAACTGATCAAGGCCCCCTGGTGCTGCTTGCACCTCTGGCCCTCAACCCTCTGCCCAACTCCATGCCACCAATGTTAACAATGCTCTACAGCTCTCCATCAGCACCCTAGAACTCTTCCAGGATCAGAACAACAACACCTCAGACTAGCTTGACAACAAAGAAGACCTCCGTGCCAACCAGTTCTAGAGCAGGCCATGAATTGATGTACCCAAAAAAACACAAGAGAAGCGGCACCAGGAGGGGGCCTGTATTTTGTGCAATGAGCAGGGTCACTTCATCAACAATTGCTCCAAGCACCAAACTATAGGCTAGACTGTCTAGACTATTGATGAGGAAGAATGTGACTTCCAGTTCATGGAAAACAAAGCTGCAATTTAGATTCAAAAGACCTAAATTGCAGTCTCAACTCCAACGTCTTCTCCACTCTGGTTACTCTTCTACGTGCATTGACTATATCTTCAGACACCCTCCTGGCTCAAACTCCTCCTAACTCACTCCAAATCCTTGTCCTCCGCACTACACTCACCAAAACCCTGTCAATACACTTGTTGATAATAGTGCCACAGACAACTTTATTGATTCTTCCTTAGCCACCCTCACACCACAACCCTCCTGGAGGTTACCAATTCCTATCCAGCTCTGCCTCTTTGACGGGAGCACCACCTCTGCTGGCAACATTACTCACTTCATTGACATACCCATAACCTTTGCCAACAAACACTAGCAGAATCTTTGGTTGCTCATTACAAAACTCCACACCTCTGCTCCACTAATACTTGGACTCTCCCCTGATTGACTAGCAGACACTCACCCTCCACCTTAACCACCATGCCATCCTCATCCAGGAGCCCGTGCCTTTTGACATTGCCACATACCAACACCCTGGAGCTTGCTCCAAAACTACTCCAAACACTCCCAGAGCTATGCCTGCAATCTGCTCAATCCTTCATCATTAACACTTAACTTGGCAACTCCTCCAACATGATCTCTGCTCTGGTCAACAGCGGGGCTGTAAAAATGTTCATTAGCAACCAACTGGACCTTCCTCACAACACTCTCAACAAACTACTTAAGTTACAACTCTTTGACGGCAACACTGCTACTTCCAGACACTAAATCACACTTCAACTTCCTCATCCTGGATAACAACCTCAAATTCCCCATCAACTTCCTAGTAATTCAGTAACCAAAATCAACCCTGATTATTCTAGGCCTGCCATGGCTGTGCAACGTCAATGTCAACATCAACTGGAAGAACCTCACAATTGCTCTAATGCTAGTCTGGTGGCCACAATCCACCTTTGCTTCTAGCCAACCAATGACTCCACCACCCTGGTACCTGACTCAGATACAGCTATCAGCCCTGCCATGCCCAAGAACAACTCAAAGAGGAGGAGAAGTAGAGACCAAACACTATTGTCAGGAGACAAGTCCTTGGACTGTCCACTCTAGCCTTGCTTAGTCTGTCTTGACGTTGGCACCCCTATCTAGCCACCATCCAGACCGCTCCAGCCCTATCCGGCTCCCTTCCCATCTTGGCATTATCATCTGACAAATCAGCTGGTCTTTGGACCCACTCTACTTGCTGGCAGGCCTTTATGCCATTGGCTGGTTTACTCATGCTGATTATTGCTTACTCAGTAGTGCTTAGCACATATCGGCCCTATTAGTCAATACGTTGTAGTCATAGTGTGTCCGATGTAGTATATAAGTAGGACTAGCGGATGGAACATCCCCAGTCCTAGCAATAGCATTGCTTCTGGGTCTACACATCAGCATAACTGTAAGCTCCTCAGTGACAACCTCGCTCTCTGCCTTTGCCCTCTGGCTCTGTCCCTTGTCGGCGGCCTGTCCTCTTGCCTGCCAGCTGCTTGTCACTATGCTCGCTTGACGCTCACTCCCCTTAGTGGTGGGCTTGAGCAGTCATTGCATCTGCTTGGCATTCTACGATGGAGCATCCCCTTACAACTACCACCTCAGTTCCTCTTGAGCACCCTCACAAATTTTTCCCCCAATATCCCCTATAGCAAGTACAAAGGTTCACACTACCTCAACCAATGCACTGGGACAACACCACCTACTCCTGCCCCTAACAACACTCCAGCCCCACCAACTCCAGGGCCTTCAATATCAAAATCATTGGTGCTGCCCCCTTTGCATGTATCATGCAGAATGACACCCCAGCATTTCAGCTCCACATCTCTCCCACCTTGCCAGAAGAACACCTATGTGCCAACCCAAAACCACCCAAAACAGAGGAGCAAATCCTACACAAAGTAGTCTCCCTAAAATATCATGAATTTGCTGATGTGTTCTCTGAAGGGAGCACCAAAGAACTTCCTCCACACTGATGATACAACTACAAAATCAACCTCAAGGAAGGAACCTCACTCCTCTTTGGCAAAATCTACAACATGTTAGAAGTTGAGCTCTGTGCCCTGAAGAACTACCTCAATGACATGCTTGGGAAAGGATTCATATGTCTCTTGATCTCTGCTGCCAGTGCCTCAGTCCTATTCACCAAAAAGGAGGATGGCTCCCTGCACCTCTGCATTGACTACCAGGGACTCAACTAAGTAACCAAAAAGAACTGGTACTCTCTTCCATTCATAGGTGACCTCATTGATTGTCTCCACAGTGCTAACTAAGGTGTACACCAAAATCAACCTCTGGTCAGGCCATAACAATGTCTGTATAGCCCTGGAGCACAAATAGAAAACTGCCTTTTGCACCTGCTACAGACTCTTCAAATATCTTGTAATGCCCTTTGGCATTACCAATTCTTTTGGAGAGATGTGGAGAGCACGTAGTACTTTGTTCTGTTCCTGGATATAGGTGTTGCTTCTTTAGTGGGGTGCCATGAGCAATGAGGGTGTATGAGCAGGTGGAGCTGCTGTTGGTCATTGCCAGAAGAGTCAGGGTTCTGTGGGAGGTGGTGGGGCAGGGTAGTCCCAGGATGAAAGGTCTGGCTCTGGAGATGGCAGGTTGGTTCCATCTGTGGGGTAGTGTATCAGGTAACCTGCCAGGTAGTACTCAGGAATAGAATTCTGCGGTTGCTTGGGTGCTGAGTTGCCAGTGTAGGGGTAAATTCTGGCTCATTGAGGATCTGATGTATCTGCTGTCCTGCTCCTGTGCCCATATGTGAGGAGGATAGGGTTCATTGGTTAGGGGCAGATACAGAGAGCAAGGAGTGCTGATGACATAGTTGGGGTTGTATATGGGGCGCCCATAGGTGTTGATCTGGTAACTTGTGGAGTAGGTTTGTGTATATGTAGCCATTGAGAATCAGTAAGAGAGGAGTCTTGATATTATGTCAGGTTTTGCTGACTGTGGGGGCTCAGTCTACTGAGCAAGGCCCTTACAGAGAGATGCAATAGCTCTGGTGTACAATTCCAGGACCTACAAGGGCTCCAGGATTGAGACACTATGCTCTGGGGTGGATGCAGATGTTTAAGAGATCTCTGGGGCAAACTACAAGACATATAGCAAGCACGGGGAATTCTGGATAAGTCCAGAGATGGTGTCAATAGAGGGAGGTGGAGTTGGAGTAGTTGCAGGCTCTGCAGTTTGAGCTGAGTGGATGAGGTGAGATTAAAGAGAATTGGGCTAGAGTTCAAAGAGACACAAGTGAATGAACCAGAGTACAATTATGAAGGATAAGTATGAGACCAGGGTTTGAGAAGAGTTGAAACTGCAAATGGGAAGAGAAAACACAAGTCAGAAAACTAAACCAAGGAAGAGTCAAGAGAGAGAGAGGGAGAGAGAGAAGAGTACAAGGTAAGGGAATTGAGACAAGTACAAAGCGCAAAACAAAACAGAGTTTAAAATGAACATGATACAAGGCAGAGATTCACAAAACACAAGCAGATAGATTGGAGGCACAAAACAAAATACTGGATGAACTTGTATAGGGTTGTATGCAATATCAAGACTACTGACTAAGTCCCTATCCTACCACCTAAGTACTCTCATGTGTCACGACCCACCCCCGGGCCTGAGCCCCGGGCCTGGGACCACACCACACACCCCGGCAAACACCCCCTGCACGACCTCGACTCGGGACAAACTCCACGAACACCCAACATGGCCATCACGTTGATAAGACCTGGGCTGGGCTCAGCGCAACAAAGCTATAATTAGCAACTTTTGTTGATAGCAGTTTGGCGGCTCACTCAGGCGACCAGGCGCAACGCGAACGACACATGACTAGGCGACCACGGAATGTTTAGCGCACGGGACTTCTGGACCACGGGACTTGCTCACCTGACTGTTAACGCACGGACCACACACATGACCTCGGGCTCGATAACAGGTCACCGATCAAAGATAGCCGGTGACTTATAAGATTAAGCGTTTAACGACTTGCCGACGGCTATCAGCAGGGCGCCACTTCTTCAGCCCCGGTGCCTAGCGATTAGCAACGCTTACCTTTACCGACGCTTAGCGACTTTGGCGACGCCAGCCCCCTTGATTGTCTCAGACCCCAGGATAGTCACCGTTTATTTGACTACTTTCAGTGCGCACTTGGTGACTTAGCGCTTGCTGACTGATAGACGCCGCGGGTTAGCTATTTCACATTCTATTCTTCTTGTCAGAATCCATTCCCCATTTTGTTACTTAGCGACTTATAGTTTAATTAACACGGCGACTTAGCGCCTATAAATACTGTACATATTTTTTCTTAGGAGCATCGAATTCTATCCCCACAGTTCAGATCTCAACTTGCGTGCACTAAGTTCCTCGAAGTCGCCAAGGGACTTACTATCTTTACCGACTACGCTAAGCTTGCCGCTTCTTCGCCAGTCTTGCCGACTGTCTAGGTGCTATACGAGCACACTTTGACTACGTTATGTCGCCAAGTCCTTGCCGACTATTGGCACCCTAGCGCCTCGCAGGCGACACGGCTTAGATTGCTAAGCACCTTTCTTCCTTTACTAAATTTTCCTTAAACAAACTAAGTCTCTGGGACCCTGCCCGGACTCCCTCTCAACTAGCGACCGCCCAACGCATTACCTTCAACAGTAGCTAGGTACCGTTTACCCTTGACAGTACTTAGCGACTTTTGGGCGTCATCAACGTCATACCCCGGTCGACCCTGACGTTCCCCCTGGACACCCCACGGACACTACCAACGACCCCCGGGGATTCCCAGCGCGACAGCATGGCAACCCACGCAGCATCCGATGCATCACGCATCATTCAACGCATCATGCATGATTGCTTCGTGCCACGCATCATGCCACACATCATGCATCGCCCTGCGCATCAACCCACGCATCATGCTTCGTCCTGCATCAACTCCTGCATCATGCCTCCTCGCGTTCTCTTGTCACGCCACGTCCTCCCTTGCGCGGCGCCACTGCAACTCCCAAAGCAACGGCACCACTCCCATCTGACACCCGCGGTTTTCCTTTGTCCTCCTAGGCGCTCCGGGACACCACCAGAGCCCTGGAGCCACCCCCAGACCCAGAACCGGGACCCCGGACCTGCCTCATTGTGTAGTCAGTATATAAGCCCCCCCGTAGCACTAAGTACGGTAGTCTTGATATTGCCCATACTCTCCGGTTTTCCTCTTGTATCACTCCGGCCTCGTAACTTTGCCTTGTACTCGTCACCACTCTATTGCCTCGTACTCGTCTCCATTTCTATAGTCCATATTTGTCTCTACTCTCTTGTCTTGTATCTGTCCATTGTCCCTATCTACTCTCTTAATTCCATCTCCTTTGCTCATTCGTCTCTTTCCTCCGTCTGCGTCTCTGCCTCGGGTTTCTCTTTCCCTTCCCTTCTCGTGTTCCGATCTCTTATCTTCTCTGGTCCGCATTCTCCGCTCCTCTGAGTTTGGTCCCGCACCTGTCAAACTCTAAATTGCCTATTCGCCTATCAGCCCCCTGATTTCCCTGGATAGTTCGCCGCCGGCACGCCACTCATTGCGCCGTCTAACCCAAACTTCCCCCAGTAGAACCTTCTCGTCCGGCGCTCGCCCCTTGCTCGCGCCAACCCCAGGACACTTCGTGTGATCTTCCCATGCTCCTGGCGCACGTCGCCTCATCCCAGCGCCTTCCCCTAGTCCTCTCTAAGTCCCGGCGTGTCCGTAGCTGTCCGAGTACGCTTGGTAAGGCCTCGCCCAGAATTGCTGAGCCCCTGGGTCAGCGGAACCTGACATAATATCAAGACTCAACCTTACCCCGTTCTCAAATGGCTACGTACGCTCACACCTACCAAACTCCTGTCTACCACGTTGACGCCTACGGGCGACCCATACCCAAAAACTCCTACCACCCCCACACTCCTCAGCCCATCTACCCCCCTCTACTCATCAAGCAATACCTTTTGCACCCACCCCGCTTCTGGGGAGCGGACCAAAGCGGCGTATCCTATGTCCACCCTAGCCAGCTAATGACCCACGAATGGCAATCTGGTCCCATGTACGCCCCCCCGAGGAACCATTCATGCGTCCTCCCCGGGGGGCTACCGGAGACACCTCCCGTCGGCTGGGTAGCCACCGCCGCCCCAAGCGCCACCCCTCTCGTCCAAAGCACTCATTACTCCTACGCCCCACCCATCCAGATTCCTATCGAACGCTCCGAGGCGCCCCCTCCACCCCGACCATTATTCCCCCCGCCAT
>QLOM01002991.1:0-33400 GCA_003313785.1 Termitomyces sp. MG148 | reverse complement strand
AGTCAAAAGATCGACCTTTCGGCGGGTGTTGCAGAAGATTACGGCTTGAGTAATCGTAATAGTTTCGTAAAGATCGCAAAGTGTGTCGAGTTTCCATTCCTCCTTTTCAACAGCGATGTAGAACTGCTTGATACCTTCAAGCGTCAACTCATCTCTTTTTACGAGGATGCGGACAGGATCGCGCATAAACTTTTTAGAAACCTCCAAGACCTCAGCGGGCATGGTGGCGGAGAAAAGGGCAACTTGAGTGTCTCCGGGGAGGAGCTGGAAAACTTCGTAGATCTGGTCCTTGAAGCCTTGCGACAACATTTCGTCGGCTTCATCAAGACACATTATTTTGATGCCATCTGTTTTAAGGGCCCCACGCTTGATCATATCGAAGGCACGGCCAGGCGTACCAACGACAACCTGAACACCGGACTGGAGCCTGGCAATATCTTCGCGAACAGCGGTACCACCAACACAGGCCAAGCTGGAGACATTCATATAGTCTCCAAGAGCGACCACAACTTTGTGAATCTGGAGAGCGAGCTCACGGGTGGGGGCAAGAATCAGAGCCTGGGTCCCCTTGTAGTTTGAATCCAAGCGTTGAAGAATGGAAACAGAGAAAGTAGCGGTTTTGCCAGTTCCTGACTGGGCTTGGGCGATGACATCGTGACCCTTGACGACAGGGACGATTGCACGCTGTTGAATGGCAGAGGGGCGTTCAAAACTGGAGACATCATTTAAGATGGTGGCAGATAAATCAAGGCAACAAAAGATACCCATATGCATAGATGCCGCGAAGGAGCTCAGGCTTGAGGTCCATGTTATCGAAGCTATATCGTCGATGTAAGAACTACAAGGAAACCCGGATTTCAAATTAAATCACCTATCAATGACCTGGTCCCAATTGGACTCGATCTCATCTACGGGGGCATCTTGAAGCGTGGACTCTTCTCTATAAGTGATCGCACCAATTCAGAACGTCCTTTGAACATGGAATAACCACGATTCCTACCCTTTCATACAATTTTATCGGTGTGAAGGGGAGTTTTACTGCCTTCAGAAATGTGTCAAATGGGTTATTGGGGGTGAAGATTGACTGAGGGCTTTGTCGGTTCCGAAGAAAATTGTTTTGGCAGGCTATTCAGGCGGAGTTTTAATTGGAGAAGTCAAGAAGTGATAATGCAACAAGGTTCGATCTGGAGTACTTATCCATGTTCAAAGTGATTAAACTTTTCCCTCTCAGTCTGAAGTCGTATATCTGACACAGGAAGGAAGTTGTATCAAAAGATCTGCAGTTCTTCGTTTCTATATTTCGGATTCAATCTTGTTCTAAATGGGCGCCACTTGTGCGACTGCCTTAAGCTGTTGCCAGCGGATAAAGGATGCATTTACAGATAATTTTAATATGAAAGACTTCATCCAGTGATGGCGGCATCCTCCTGACTTACTCGAACAGCTGGCACGATCAGGACAAATTCACGGCAGCTAGAGAGCCGGAAAACGAAGAATTCCACATCCACATTTTATCTTAAATCCTCGTCTATGCCTCCCTGCCTACCCCTGCTGTAAACAACCCTGAGGGAAAAAATCAAGCGATAATAATGACTTAGGCCTCACGAGCGGGTCGGTGCTGAATTGTATGGGCAGAGGTCGCTCAGCACCGGACACCGGACTTGAAACGTTTAAGCTTTAAGGTTGGTGACCCTGAAAGCTTGATTATGGTAACTGTATCCGCTCAAAGTCGAATTACTGATATCGATGAAATCTATTGACTATGGACCACGGGTTGCAAGTCCGTGAAGTGCCTACTTGAAAACATGTACCCTTACAGGGATAATTCTATTTGTGAACCCCTCAAAAGTTATGAACCCCTCCGATAAGTACTTAGCAAAGAGAAATAATAAATAATTTGTCACCATGGTCACAATCAGTCACGAATTACGAGAGTTCGTCCTTCTCTGACTCGCTGCTGCTAACGTCGTCGCCGTTGTTTATACGCGCACGCCTCATCGCACTTACTAACCACGTCTTGACAGTGTCGGATCTTAGGTGCTGCTTGCAGAAGAATGAGGTGTTACTTTTTTTGCTGTTGTAATTTTGCACAATGCCCTTTCTGTTGCTCATTCGTTGCTCCCTACTTACCAATGCGTGGCAGGTGGAACTCTGTAACCGCCTTCTGTAGCTGCAGCCGCGTGCAGCAACATGGACAATGCAACGTATTACTCACTGTTCACAGTGGAACGCCAAATGACATTGGAAAACTTGATTCAGCCTTGGTCAGGCTTGTCTCCTTGGCCCCAGGTGTGATGCCTGAAGTAGCCAAACATGCTGCAGTGGTAGGGGCTGCAGTTGGAGCCTATGGTAAGCCAACATAAGCCGTGCTAGTGAGGCAGTAGCAGAACGAGATAATAAATCCCCAATTTATGTCACACCAACTAATTAAAATTAATTATTAATTGGATATGTTGGGGTTCACAGAGGGTTCATAACTTTCGAGGGGTTCACAAATAGAATTATCCCCCTTACAGGACTATTAATTCAGAGAAGTTTTGGGCTTCGCTTCTCGAATAATATACAATGTGTCCGAATTCGAAACCGTTGTTACTATATTATTTCGTCATACATTTATTTGGTCATCTCCTTCTGAATATTTTCTTGGATACGAGCTCCGGCCTTAATCACCTCGTTAAAAATGTCAACACTTCATGGGAAGATATCCTCTAACCTGATTCATTTTCTGACCCGCGGAGTTCGAAGCGTGCTTCAATTGATCTCCTGCCTTATCGGTCGTCTGGCTGAAGTCTTCTGCTTTATCTTTTACCTTACCCGTAGCAACACCTGCACGTTGATGAGTGAATGTGGCCTATTAGCGTTCTGCCCTTTCAAGACCTACCTAAGGTTTCCTTGGTTGATTGCGTTACCTGCTCTCCTTTTTCGATCGCGGACGCAAGCCCCTTTCCAACTTTCTTGTTGACCTAAACTCTAATTGAAACACAAGAAATATCTGTAACTATATACACATACCTTGTCTGCGACGTCAGACACCTTCTCCGACACCGTCTTAGCGGCAGTTGGAGTGGAGTGAAATGCACGAAAGTTTACAACTGAAGAACGAAGCGCCGGAGAGCGAAATAATGTGGAGACGGGATTCATCTTAGTAAAAAAATAGGTTCGATTGAAGTATCTTCAAAGGAGAGGTGAATTGGCTTATATAGTGACATATACTGCTATGACGTCGTAAAGACCGTCACCATCGTCATCGTGGATCATGTAATGCTTATGTACTTGACAATGGCTTCTTCCTGTTGACGATCACAGCTAAGTCGTCAGGTGTCCCTCCTCTGGGAGGACGCGTCGCACTGTGTGAGTCTACAACATATGTATCGTTATGACCTGATTCTTGTGTCTGGCGCTAATAAAGGATTTGCATCCTTGACAAGATTTTTATTTCTGTCCAAAATTATGCCTCGGTACATAATTTTCAACAGTCTCTCATTTGTTGGAATCACACCGTTGTCAGGTATGTCAATTTTAATAACATAATATCAACGACCTCAAAAACATTGGACTTGCCCAAGACATTTTTACACTTGAACCATTGATCCAAAGCTGTTGACCAGGATGAGCAGGCGATTACATCTCAGGAGTCTTATAAGAGAAAGTATATCCGAAAAGTAAGTCAAGCAAGACTCAGAGATTATCATGTTTCAGCAGTTGAGAGCTCGAAGGAGACTATGACAGTCAACGGTGAGATGGTTCAGCATAACTCAGTTTTTTTACGAAACATGGCCCAAACCGTGCTCGCGCCCGTGACGAAAACTAGATGTCATTCACGAAACCTCCGACCCCTGATTATATACAAAATACGAGTTGCAACTATTGTCTACAGTGCACGCCCCGAATCAAATTTGTTCATTGCATTGTCGAGAAAGTGTTCGAAGCTATCAGGCACGCCATAAAACGCCTTCTGGAATGCTCATGACTCAAGATGGACATTGATGCATGATAGGCGTTTAAGTTCTTGCAAACAAGGGGCGACAAGACGACGACGCGTCTTGGAGGTGGTATTCAAAGGATGTGTTCATGCACGTGGTTAAGGGAGAGTCGAGATCTGAAGTGATGCTGACTAACACCATTGGTATGTGCAATGTGATTGGTTAACGAAAAAAAATCGGTTCATTCAGCATACATATATCAAGTCGAGCCAGAAGCATGTGTTGGAACCTGCGCCCACCATGTCATCCAATCTCAAGGCTGTCCTTGCCTCAATACCGTCTTCATCGTCCTACTCCCCTCTCTACAACTTGACGACGCCTCCATTACCGTCCCTCAATCAGGCCACATCCGCCACCTGGCTTTGGACAACCCTCGTAATCGTCGCGTCTCTCCTCATTCTTGAGCAGGCCGTATACAGGCACAAAAAACAGCATCTCCCGGGCGCGACATGGACTATTCCTATTATTGGAAAATTTGCTGACTCCATGCATCCCACTATGGAAAACTACAAGAAACAGTGGGATTCGGGTGCTTTGAGCGCGATCAGTGTATTCAATATGTATGTCTTACTTTCAATTACTCGAGGGTCTCTAACGGACTCCTTCAGTTTCATTGTGATGGCGTCTTCCAATGAATTTGCGCGAAAAATCCTGAATTCTCCTTCCCACGCTGAACCCTGTCTTGTTCACTCAGCCAAGCAGATTCTGCTTCCTGAGAATTGGTCCGTTGTACTTCCATCACCTTCATGCTGCAGGTAATTGAATCAAACAGGGTTTTCTTGACTGGCAAAAACCATTTGGCCTATCGCCGCGGCCTTAATAGTCTCTTTACGCGCAGAGCGCTTGGGTATGTGTCTGTAATCTTGTTGCAACGCAAGTTTATAAATTTCTCTCAGTATCTATGTCGGTATTCAGGAAGCGATCACCCGTAAACACTTCGCTAAATGGCTCGCTATCGCCGCACAAACTGATGAAGCTCAGCCCATCATGATGACCGCTCGTCACCTCAACATGGACACATCCCTGCGCGTGTTTTGTGGTAAACACATATCGGAAGAAGCTGCCATAGAAATCAACGAGAAATATTGGGCTATCACTCAGTCTCTTGAACTCGTCAACTTTCCCCTCGCGATCCCTGGAACAAAAGTCTATAAAGCCATTCAAGCCCGCAAGGCTGCTTTACGTTGGCTAGAGCTTGCTGCCAAACGAAGCAAGGAATCAATGGCTTCTGGTGCTGATCCTGAGTGCATGTTGGACGAATGGGTACAGGTTCTCAATGATCCCACTTACAAGGGCAAGAGAGACTTCAGCGACCGTGAGATGGCCATGGTTCTCTTTTCTTTCCTATTCGCTTCGCAGGATGCCATGAGCAGTGGTTTGATCTACGGTTTCCAACATTTGGTAGATAACCCAGACATCCTTGCAAAGGTTCGTGCCGAGCAGATGTCTGTCCGTCAAGGCAATTTCAATAAGCCTCTCACGCTTGAGATGATTGAGCAAATGACATATCTCAATGCCTTCGTCAAGGAGAGCATGCGTGTTATGCCTCCTGTTACTATGGTCAGTTTTATTCTATCCGTAAACTGTACAGCTCTTTTCAAATTTCTATCACCAGGTTCCATATAAAACAACAAAAGCATTCCCAATTTCGGACGACTATACTGTCCCCGCAAACAGCATGGTTATCCCTTCATTCTACAACTCTTTGCACGATCCATCTGTGTATCCGGAACCAGACCAACTCTTGCCTGAGCGATGGCTTGATCCCGAAGGTTCAGCAAATCAAAATCCTAAGAACTACATCGTGTTCGGATCTGGACCTCACCGATGTATTGGTCTTGAATACGCCCAACTAAATATCGTTTTGGTCCTTGCCATGGCTTCTGTCCAAATGAACTTTGAACATGAAATTACGCCTCAAAGTTCTCAAATTGAGTATGGCTACCAATTAGGTCCCTTTTACATTCATTGACATCTTTCTCAGAATTATTGCCACACTTTTCCCGAAAGATGGATGCCGTCTCAAATTCTCCCCTCGCTTGAATGTTTGAAGGTAGTTTGAACCAGATTCAAGACATTACCCATGACCTATACCCGAAGGCCGAGTTGACTACATTATGACGGTACATTATCATGGTATTTGCCTCCGCTTGACTTAGAGATCTAGCACCATGTACACTCATTCGGCATACTCAAGCATCAAACCTTAATTATATACCTTTTGCGAGTCACGACGGAATATCTACATCACTACTCGGCTCATGGATTTTTACTGGAGTAGTGGGTGGCAATAAATAAATCATAAATCGACCGAGACCATTGTGAATGTCAAAGCTTTCGAATAAGAAGGGGAAGAGAACTGTGCCCTTGTCCTTTGACACGAGGTCGGATGACGAAACTCTGGAATGCCTCAATCTCATAGGGACACGAAAACGCATATTGGGAAAGAAGGGTTGCCACAAGAACCTTTGTGTGAGATATGAGAATAGAATTTGACATTCGAACGAGAAACAAGGACCTTTATTTCCACCAAAGCAAAGGCTTTCCCGATGCACGCACGAGGGCTATCACAGATGACTGTCAATCACGCTGGCTTTGAGCACCGTCACTCACCCTTCACTGAAAGCTAAAAGGTCACGGTCACCGCGAATGCCTGCCTTCTTACGATCTATCCACCGCTGTGGTCGGAAAAACCCAGCATCAGCGCCCCAGACAAATTCGTTGGTCTGCATGACGTTCACAGGGATGACAATAATTGTACCCTTGGGGACGACGATGTGCATTTCGCAAGTTCCGGGAAGAGGGTCGGATAATGGTACGATAGTTGTTTCACTGGCTTCATGATGATTCTCAAGGATTGGAGGATGCAGTCGGAGCGTCTCTTTCACGACAGCGTCAAGCAATGGATATTTAGAATTGAGTTCGTCGAAAGAAGCATCCGTGGCGTCGTGGATTTCTTCGCGAAGCTTAGCTTGGAGAATTTGATCTCGAGAGAGTTCATACAAAGTCCACTAATTATTGGCATCAGCGACTTTGAGTGTTCCTTTGAGCCCTTTGAAACCGTCAACTCACAGCTATAAGTGCAGAAACCGTCTCATAACCGGCAGAAATGATACTACGCATTTGGGAGACGACTTCTTCCTCATTCATGCCCTGTCCCGGTCCCGATGCTCTATCTGCTTTCACTGTAACGGCTAACATCAGCGATCATAGAGGACCGGTACAATGAGACAGGGAGGTTACGCACGCATGAGAGCCATGAGAGTCCTGTCCCTTTCATCTCCAGCAACTTTAGCATCCTGCCACATCCTCGAAGCAATGGCACCAAGTTCCTGCTTTGTGAGACGTATCATCTGGCCTTTCTTCCCAATGGACAAAACTGAGGGGAAGATCCAGAAGAGAGCCCGCATGTAGAAAGACAATAGGCTATTTTCGCTGTTCGTTAATCCATCTAAGGCTTCCGCGAGAGAATGGGGACTGTCGGTAAGGCAATTGAAATCATAGGAAAAGGCGGCACGGCCGATGGTATCCAGTCTGTGAATCGGTTATTGTAAGACACGAGGAGAAGTAAGGATACGAACGCGAAACGTCCCGCCCAATGTGTAAATTCGATCTCAATCTCGTTAGAATGTCTTCTATCGAAAAGCGCTGCCCACTCAGTGACCATTTTTGACGAGGTCACATGAAAAATATGTGTCAAGTTTCGGACAGATTGTTGACTGGTAGGATGTAAATGGCGGGCTTAATCTTTTTAAGATCACTCACCTTAATGCGGGAGCAAGTATACGTCTCTGCTGTTCGTGAGCGGTCTTACCTAGAAGTTCGTCAGCCACCGGGATGTTCTGGCCTAGAGAGTTCTCACCTTCGACCCAGAGTATACCTTCGCCAAGGGTAGCGCGAAACCACTCCCGGACACCGTTTGGCTTTGGAAAGGCATAGATACTTTCCCCAATGATAAAAGATATTGCGCGTGGATCCGTTATGGACAAAATCTGATGCTGCAATAGGAGGAAATTGAGTGACGACGAATATCTGGATAGGCATTACTGACTCCAAAGGCACCTGTAAACTTGACGACCTTGCCATATTCCTTATGCCAGCTGAGGTATGCTGAACCAGGAAGGCTGTGATATAGTAGCCATTCTTCTCCCCAGAGAAGGGATGACGGTTGCGGGCCTGGAATATGCTTTAGTGCCAGCCGAACTTTCAAAAAACGAAGGCTGGTCCTCAGCAAGAACAGTAGGACATAGCCCAAACAAATGATAAAAGCGTTCGAAGCGAGCTTCCAAAACATAGATCGGTACCAAGAGGCGGACCTCTGCTTTGGCGCGCAAGGTACTCAGGGGTTTATATACGACATTGCAAGGATGGTCTCGATCACAATCTTCTCAAGGTCGACTTAAAGACATGACAAAATGTCGCATTCAAGTCAACCTTGAACTCCTAACGGCACTTCTATACGGAGAAGTCTTTTCGGCCTCAACGAAGGGTAAGATTCACGGCTGGCGAAGAGACACGCGGACCTTCAGGGTGCGAAATAGCCCCAGGAGCGGCAGAAGTCGTTCGTGAACAGAATGACCAATCCATTGACATATAATGTGTGTCATACGAGAATATCGCACGAGAAAGAGGCTAATAACATCCGGGCATAAGTAACGTGGGGTCTTTTCGCGCGGCGATCTCTTCAACTCAAACCTAGCCGATGGCTGCTGCGAAATCGTGTAAAATGGTGGCAGGAAAAATGGATCTTAGCGGCTCAGTAGTAAGTTCGTGTCCGGGGTCTTGGGATTCTGGTTGTATTGGGTCAGCAGAACGACACTCTACTAGCGTACCTGGTAGTTCTTTCCTCACATAGAGTCAATCAATCGTGTGCCGCGCTGTCCCGGAATCAGAACAACGACTCTGCTAATACAGACCATACAACGGAACATAAAGAAGCTCAGGCTTGAGAATGAGGAAGAGACAGGGGTAGAAGGATTTTAGTTATTGGAGATCAACAAAAGAACAACACAAAGAATCGTGCAAAATGAGATCGTTTTTATTCAGGAAGAGGCCGAGAGTACCTGTCTTGTTCCTCGCGTACCCTTTCCTAGATACAGACATGTCAAAGTAGGGTGGCCATTATCTCGGATGAAGGAACACCAGTGACAGGATGTCGAAGATGACGAAAGTACTGCCAATGCACCCATAGCTCATTGTCGTTCTTAACGAAGTGGCGGAGAGAAGACCTAACGTTGCGCCGTCGCTGGCCAGACCTCTTTCCAAAGATTCCAGGAAAGTTGAAGAGAACCATTTATGTACAGATCATTGATGATCAGGTTAAAAGTCTCAGCCACGTGTCTTGCTAAGTGCTTGTTTTGCTGCTTTCTGAGTCTCCTAATTACAACGCTTTGTCGTTGAATGTCGGTACGCTGCAAACTGCTACTCAATCCATTAGGACTAATGATGACAAACGAAGTGCGGCTTTGGACGAGGACATGAAACCGACTTCTATTCCAAGCAATTCGATGGCAGTGTCGTCGTCTCTTAACAGTATTCAAATCAATCCTCGGACTCCCAAAACACCACGTTCTCCGCGCATAGACTTACACAATGCTGAAGAAGGAGTCGAACTTAGCTTGTTGGGTGAAGTAGAGAGGGAACAGGCGGCGCGGGGTCTAGACGAAGTGGAAGAGGAAGTTAGCTCGTACAAGAAACCTATAGGAGCTAAGGATAAGCGGAATATGGTGTTACTGTGTATATTGTGTGGGTGTTCATATGATTTGCACTATGAGTTCTGTTTATTGACGTGACTGGAACAGATCTCATTCAAGGCGTGCCGGTACGCATTATGTGTTCGATTTAGATGTCACGTCTGATTTTCCTTAGCTGGGATTAGCTCTCGGTATGTTGGTCCATTCTTGGTGGATCGCACCTTGAATTGTTTTGAAGGTTCCGTGCCGTTCCTTCTTCGTGAACATCTCTCGTATTCTCAACTCGCAACGTTCTCCCTTGCGAGTTACCCTTACTCTCTGAAACTTTTATGGTCACCAATAATCGACTCCGTATATTTCCCGTCCGTGGGACGTCGGAAGTCATGGATATTACCTATGCAATTCATCGTTGGAAGCCTCATGTTGTATATTTCTCTGAATGTTCAGAGGTTACTCGACCAAGTGACTCAAGAGTTTCTCGTTTTGTGTGCCAGTATTGACGAATCTTCAGCCGGCCGAAAATATCGTTGAACTATCAATAGTATTTACTGCACTCGTGTTATTTTCTGCAACACAAGGTGCGTCAGCACATTATATGTATTTCCCTACCTTACTTATTACGTTAATCAGATATTGCCGTTGATGGTTAGTTTCCATAATCTAGCTCATTCTTTAGAATCTAATTCAGAGTCATGTTTACAGGATGGGCGCTCACTCTCCTTTCTCAAGACTGCTTATCCTACGCGTCGACGTGCCAGACCATCGGGCTTAACACAGGATTTTTTGCTTCTTTCACAGTTTTCCTTGCCTTCAACAGCGAGGCTTTTGCGTAAGCTACAATAAGCCCATTTTACTCATACTCACCATTATCAGTGCAAGTTGGGGGTTTCCGCATTTGACACTGTCGGCCTACCTAAAGTTCTGGAGCATTATATGTTACGCTGTCACATTCTGGCTCCTGTTCTTCAAGAAAGAGGCAAGTCAATTTTCAGCATGATTGGCGGGCATATAACTTACCGTCTTTCAGGATAAAGAATCACCCAACGAGGCAGATATGAGCATTAAGGCGGTCTACAAAACTATTTGGACAATCTGTAGACTTCGACGTATGGCATCAGTTTATTATTCCCGAGCATATGAAGTAATTATTTTTCAGATGTGCAAATTCTTGTTGGAATACACCTCGTAGCAAAAATTGGTTTTGCTGCTAATGAAGCAGTGACCTCGTTGAAACTGGTTGAGAAGGGATTTAAGCGTGAAGATTTGGCGCTCGTTGTTCTCATCGATTTTCCGTTCCAAATCATGGGTGGCTGGCTCGCAGCAAAATGGTCCAGAGGGGACAAACCACTTCGGCCATGGTTGATCGCATTTATACCTCGTCTTCTTTTGGCTCTCATTGCTACGTTAATTGTCCTCTGGTTCCCAACTCCCCCGATCTCCACCGGATTTTTCTTGTTCTTGATAGTCCACACGGTACTTTCATCTTTCGCATCGTAAGAGTGTCTGCTTTCATTTTTACAGCTGAAATAATACCTCTTGCAGTACTGTACAATTTGTTGGAATTTCCGCGTTCCACACCCGGGTATCAGATCCGCTGATAGGAGGAACGTATATGACTGTGAGTAGGGTGTCTACAAAAATTATCGCGGAAGCTTGAACCCTTCATAGCTTTTAAATACTTTTACCAACATGGGTGGTACGTGGCCGAAGTGGTTTGTCCTTAAAGGTGAAACACTCTCCCTTCTTTAAAGGTCTGTTCATGTTGACTTATCAAACAAGGCGTCGACCTTCTAAGTGACGCGACTTGTAAAGTCGCAGAAGGCATCGATGTTAAAAGTAGGTTGAGGTTGAGTATCATAACCTCTTGGCGTTTGTTCACATGTAATTTCAGCGACAGAATGTGTCTCCGACCACGGAAAGGCGATGTGTAAGGATATAAATGGAGTGTGCATCACTCATCGGGATGGATATTACGCGATGTCTGCACTTTGTATGATTCTTGGAGTGACTTTGTTGGTTGTATTCATCATTCCTAAAGCACTTAGACTGCAAGGTAAGCACCATCAGCAGTATTTAGGTGCGCTGGATCTGATGGTTTCTGTAGCTCTCCCTATATCAGTATGGCGAGTGAAGATGGATTAATATAGAGTATATACCGTAGCCAAGTATAATGACGATGGGTGGCCTGCCCTAAATAGCTACAAGAGGCCATGCCAAATATTTTCCACGTGTGAACTGAGCTTTTCAGTGGAATTCTGAAAAAAGGATTAAGATCTTACTCTGCATCATCTTTGTGGACTTCACACAGCGAATAACACCATGACTTCTGCTACCATGCACTTTGGTCCCGAATGGATGCGTACCAAGCATCAGACTCCAACGCGTACCCAACCCCCTCCCTCCCCTCCACCAGGCCCAACGTCTGGCGCGTCGACTTATTCTGCTCTCGTCTCTCCTGCCTCATCTCAACAGGTTGAAAAGCGCGACGAAGCTCATCCTTTCCGATATTCGAAGGAGGAATTATTGAGGATTTACAAAGAAGGGGGTGGGAAGGGTGGCCTTGGACTTGAAGTTGAGAGATGGGAAGGTGTGGTTCGTGAAGTTGGGACCGACCCCGTCGGTTTGCGTGAGATGGGAGACGCTGAAAAGAAGGTGCTTCGTACTTTGAACTTGTTCATGATCGCGCCTGACGTTGAAATACTATGATAGCTTTTTCAAGGGCCTCTTAACTCAGATCTTCGCCGCCGTACTGACTTACTTTCTCCATTGTCAACACAAACTTTAGGGAGTGATAGGTCACGTCACACCCTCAATAGCCCCTCTTCCGCGACAAATAGTCCTTTGAGTAATCGATTTGGTGCTTTAAGACGAGGTAGGTGTTTTGTACCCCACCTAATGTCTGATCCTAATCTTAGTTCAAGAACAACCTTCTCTTACAATACCGCGGAAACAATCCTTGTCAGCCTTACAACCTGCTTCACCCCGTGACGCCACTGCGTCGCCTAGACGTGGTCCTGGTTATTCTCCTGGTTTCGATGGCGTTTTGGGCGGTAATGATGCTTGGGTTGTTCGACGCCGATCAGAGGTATCTTCGAAAGCTAGTGCTAGTATATCCCGAGAGGCTGGAGGAGACCAACCTGAAAATAGATCGTCCGATATACGAGATAACCCAGAGCCAAACGGAAATGAACGTACTGGAGGAAATGCTCATGACCCAGACCACTCAACAGCTTCCAAAGGTGCCAGTCACGATGCTCCGCCAGTCGTTGGACAGGACGCTTCTGTCGAGATGGCCCATTCGTCGTTGAATGCAAATAGTGCGAGCGATCCAGGCCCCTTGGAATCTGTGAGCGTTAGCCCTGCAACAGCTGTGGATCTTGCCGCTGTTGAGTGGTCATATAAAGACCCCTCTGGCCAAGTTCAAGGTATCCTTATTATGTTACTACATCTTGTGCAAGTTTTACAAAATACTTCTTGTAGGACCTTTCAATGCTGAACTAATGCAGAAGTGGTTTGATGATGGCTATTTCACTGGTGACCTTCCTATGAAGCGCACCTATCGTGACACACAATGGTTCACTGTAGACGAGCTAGTCAAGCGACATGGTGGGAACAAAATCTTTGTAACACCTCCTGTTCCTGCCATTCCTCCCGGCTTGCCTGTGCACCGTGATGTCCAAAACCTTGTACAGGACCCGCTTCCGTTCAATGGACCATACCAACCAGCACCTATTCGAAATCTTCGTAGCACAACTTTGGACAGTTTTGGCTCCAATGCGTCTGATTCTCCGTCGTCATCGTTCGGAGGTGGCCGTTTTGGGAATGGATCCCCAGACCCCAACGCATTTGGAGGCAGAGGCTTTTTCAACGACAGTGCCCGTACTCAGGCTTTCGGTACGATACCTGATCCTTCGAACGTGTTCAATCGCAGGAACTTCAATGATCCTCCTCTCGATCCATCCCTCGCTATGAGAAATTCTGCGTTCGGCAATGCGGCCTCGAATAGGGGACCTGTTGCCGACGGTTTTGGCTACAATCGAACATATAGCCCTGGTCAGGCTTGGAATTCTGGTCCTTTCGATCCGAATCGTGCCTCAGTTGACTCATTTTCATCGCCTTTGGGACCTACACCCAACCACACATTTGGGACTCCTCAAGATGTCTATGCCGATGGATCCTCATACCCTAATGGAAATTTTAATTCCTACGTCAATGGTCTCCCTCAAGCTCAGTATATACCTTCCCCCGTAACTCCAATCCAACAGCCTTCCTCAAATTCATTCGGAACCACACCTCAATCTGTCTCGTCAGACTTCGGTTCAAGTCCTATTCCACCACAATCGCCTTGGAATCCCGAAGCACCTGTGGCAAGACGGCCCGGACCTTTCGATTCAGTTCATCCTACTTCAGCAAACACCGTAGTCCTTCCGTCTGTTACGGGTACCTCACCCTGGGGCCAAGCTAGCAGCAACCAACCTTCAAGACCGAGCTCGCAGGTTAACGAATCTTCGCCTTGGCAACCTCCGTCCGAAGAAATTGTCGTCGACGATTGGAAGTCTCCCACAGTCCCCGATAGTCTCACCTTCAGCAACATCGTTCAACATAACCAGCAGCAGCAGCAGCAGCAGCTTTCAAGTCCGGCGGAGAGTAGTATACTGAAACCGGAAGTTCCGGAGGAAGTGTCAACCGATCTAATCGTCGACGCCGAGCGGACTCCGGAGCCAAAGTCTGTCATTTCCACAAAAACAAAAGCGAGAACGTTGAGCGTTCAGCTAACTCCCGCCGCAAAGTCCATTCCCCAGGTCGTTCAGGAACCTACCCCTACAGCCACGACGTCTAAGGCCCCATGGTCCAAAGAAGATGAGAGCAAGCCAAAACCTTCGGGATCGTCTGTTAGTTTAAGGGATATACAGGAGGCGGAAGCCAAAAAGGTGGAAGCTCGTAAGGCAGCAGAAAGGGAGAAGGAGCGTGCTGCCCGCGCTGCCCAACTTGTTACCGACAGCAAAGATACCGCTCAACCTTTTACTGCCTCATGGGGCCTTCCAACTTCGCAAGTAGGCTCGCGGGCTATCGCAGTACCAGTGAAGGAGTCAAACACAACTGTTCCCAACACTGTCAACCCTCCAGTGTGGACCAACACTTCTAATGCACTTGCAGCCAAGAAGACCATGAAGGAGATTCAAGAAGAGGAAGAACGCCGGAAGAAGAACGCCGTTAAGGACACAGCAGCCTCGGCAGCCAGAAGAGCTTATGCTGAGACCACTCAAAAGGTCACAATTATCCCTTCTTCTCTCCTCGAGTATTGATCTCATTCCATAGCAGGCCACACCTCAGGCGTCACCGGGTGGCGGTGCATGGACGACAGTGGGAGCTGGTGGGAAACCTACCACAACACCTGCTTTACCCCGCCCACCTACTGCACAACCTTCACCGGCCTTGAGCGTGCCCAGCACTTCCGCCCGATCTAACGGCAATCCCACCGTTCTTCGACCAATATCTGTCACGCCTGTCGTCAAAACTGCAACACCTACTCCGAAGGGGGATGAGCTCCCCACACCGCCTTCTTCAGAGTTCATGAAGTGGCTCAGTAGCACCCTGAAGGGCCTGAACAGTTCTGTCAATGGTATGATCATCAACGAAACCCCGACATCTCTGTCCTTGCTTATGACAAACTTTTTACTCAGTGGAAGAGATAATGGAAATGCTGATATCTTTCCCTATTGAACCCGACCAGGCTACAATCGATACTGTTGCTGATGCTATCTACATCAACAGTACAACACTAGATGGTCGACGCTTTGCTGCAGAGTTCTTTGGTAAACGTAAAGCGGACGCCGCGGCCAGAAAAGGCGCTGCGACTGGGGGGAAATCACCTGCGAAGCAAGTTTCCATCGCGGATGTGGTGAAAGCAGCACCGAAGCCCACGCAACCTGAATGGGGGTTCAAGGTCGTGAACAAGAAGAAGAAGGGAGGAAGACCATAAAGTGGACGAGGTGCTCAGCGATCTCAAAAATCGTATCGTATACTTACTAATGTCAAAATTGATGTATAAAACACGGAAGAACTAATTCAAGGTCAAAGCTAAGTTAAAGCTAAAGTATGTATGACATCGCGCGACATAAGGTAAACGTTTAAGCGTTTATCGATTATCATGTGTTTGTGACACTCGTGAGTTTAGAAAGGCAAAAGATCAATAGAAGTTGTGGAAAATCTATTCATCCGCTATTCCTGTGTATCATGCTCGGATAATTCTATGTTATGAACCCTCTATGAACCCCAACATATCCAATTAATAATTATTTTAATTAGTTGGGATTTATTATCTCGTTCTGCTACTGCCTCACTAGCACGGCTTATGTTGGCTTACCCATAGGCTCCAACTGCAGCCCCGACCACTGCAGCGTGTTTGGCTACTTCAGGCATCACACCTGGGGCCAAGGAGACAAGCCTGACCAAGGCTGAATCAAGTTTTCCAATGTCATTTGGCGTTCCACTGTGAACAGTGAGTAATACGTTGCATTGTCCATGTTGCTGCACGCGGCTGCAGCTACAGAAGGCGGTTACAGAGTTCCACCTGCCACGCATTGGTAAGTAGGGAGCAACGAATGAGCAACAGAAAGGGCATTGTGCAAAATTACAACAGCAAAAAAAGTAACACCTCATTCTTCTGCAAACAGCACCTAAGATCCGACACTGTCAAGACGTGGTTAGTAAGTGCGATGAGGCGTGCGCGTATAAACAACGGCGACGACGTTAGCAGCAGCGAGTCAGAGAGGGACGAACTCTCGTAATTCGTGACTGATTGTGACCATGGTGACAAATTATTTATTATTTCTCTTTGCTAAGTACTTATCGGAGGGGTTCATAACTTTTCACAAATAGAATTATCCATCATGCTCAAAGCAGGATTGAAAGCCTAGTTTATGAAAAATCGCGATTATATATAGCGTATACCCTAGAGAATTCCTCTGGAGTCTACTTGTTGGAATCGATAGGGTTGGGCGTAGGTGGCACGGACAAGATGTATGCCTGAATGGTTTG
Source organism: Termitomyces sp. MG148 (assembly GCA_003313785.1). Classification (NCBI taxonomy): domain Eukaryota; kingdom Fungi; phylum Basidiomycota; class Agaricomycetes; order Agaricales; family Lyophyllaceae; genus Termitomyces; species Termitomyces sp. MG148. Next base: position 16,683 of record QLOM01002991.1, on the reverse strand, counting down.
TGGTTCTGTTACCTTTTTCTCAGAAGAGCTTTTGATGGCGCCACATCAACTGACTCCTAGACGACAAGCTTTTAAGGCCCTTCCATGCTCGCTATTTCCTTTAGCCCACCTTGTCTACTTGTAAATTTGAAAGCATGAAAGTAATCGAACACACTACGTACTTATGGACGTGCCAAGTTCAGATCTGGAGTGAGTTTCCGAGAGATTCTTTGTTCTGGATATACAAAATTTGTAGTCTTTGATGGTCTGTAACTGTAAAAGTACAAATCGAAATCTAGAGCTAATACATGTTATTTAACATTTTTCTCAAATCTTTGTCCAAAAGTTATGCTTCAACTTCTGACCAATCACTAACACCATCGTCCCCATCCTTGTTATTAGGACGTTTCGATATTACCTCTGACTCAGTGGTCAAAAGGAAGGCATCAGGGGACTCGTTTTCCACGGAAGGAGTAGCTGGGATTTGGACAATGTGCTCAGCTTGGACTTCGGAACCATTGACCGTTGCAGGTGACAAGGACAAAGAAAATGCATCAGTTATGGCGGGAACTGGTGCAGCTGGCTTTGGCTGATGAGTCAAGGGTTCAGATATTTCGGATGGTTCCAAGGAAGATTTCGATGTCAAAGTTGGTACAGGTTTGATGGATACCGACGGCATGAAAGTTGATTCCTTGGAATCCTCAGCCGTGGGTTCGGGAACTGGAGGAAGTTCCTGCCAATCGGAATTCGCAGAGTCGATCGTCGTAGAAACTTCAGGCGCAGCGGTGGTCTCAATGTGCAAAGAATTGGCTTCCTTTGCTAGCCGAGTTCTGTACCGCCCCTCAACTTCCCTCTCAAGTTCCTCTAAAGCCTTCTCGACCCGGCTAACAACCTCCTTCCTTGTCGCACGGAGATCGTCGTTTCCAAAACTGTCGACTGAGTCCAACTGAGCAAGGAGTGCACTCAGCGCCTGTTCGTAGAAGCGCACTGGATGGTTGCGCGAGGTGTATGCGAGGTGAGTAGTTGAACTAGAACTTTCAGAATCGGAGGTGACTGGATTTCCATGGATAAGGTGGGAGGAGATGAAGTCAAGGGCTTCGGGAAAGGCAAAATCGGCCTGAAGAGCATGGAAAGCAGCTTCAATGCTGCGAATTTCATTGAAAGAGTCAACAACATTTTTGGAGGTAGGATTGGAAGGGGGAGCCGAAGTCGTAGTGGTCGACTCGGCCTTTGCTTTTCCCTTGCTACTCGATGAAGTTGCTTCATTAAAGGAAGAGGCGGAGGTGGACAGCCCATGGTTGTCGGCGTCCCGGAGAGACTCGAAGATAGCCTGAATGGTGTCACGGACTTCAGAGTGGAACTCATTATTGAGACAAGCTTCAAGCTGTTCCTTCAGTGATTGGGCAGGAGTGTCAGACGGAACATTTGGAGCAGCAGCTACAGAAGCTAATGCCTTCGGAGCAACTTGTTCAGCTACATCTTGGGCTGGTCTTGAAAAGCATGAGGATGCGGAAGGCTGGTTAGCAGTTTCTTCTACGACAGGAGGGACCAGAAATTTGGAAAACTCCTGGGAGAGCAGACGTTCAAACGACTGATAAGGGGCAGGAGTTGTTTGAGATGCAGGTTGTCGGAGCCGGTCAAGGGAAAGACCGTTTGGTTCAGAGAGGTGTTCGAAGTACTTCTGGAGGTCCAAGACACCCTTGTCTTTGGCTTTCCTGGGCTCGGAAACAGATGCACTAGGCTTAGAGGTCGTCATTGATGCAGAAGCATTGGGTTTCGAGGTCGCCAATGTAAGACTCAGAATCTGCTTGAGCAATGCCTCAATACTGTCACCCTCTTGCATCGCTTGGGACATCTGAAGATTACTGTCAGAAAAGAAGTGACAGGCCTTGATAGCAACATACCGGCTCTACAGGAGCGATTACTTTTGACTCAGGTCTGGGAAGAACCCAATGAGAAGGGTGGAGAGCGGAAGCAGCGTGCTCGCGAGATTTATGACAACAATAGGGTGGAGATGTCTTGTTATCAAGTGTCAGGAAGATTAGATGACAAGGAGAGAAGAAGTAACTCACCTGATAAGCACAAAAACATGGACGTTCCGCGACCTTGACTGATTGTCCGAGAAGGGCCTGGAAGCACGCCTTTTCCTTCTGTCCTTGTCTGAGGTAAAGAGCTTCCTCACGGGCTCGGCGCACACGGGCAGCTTCTAATGCCATGACCACCTGTTCTCGGCGACGGTGTTTTTCGAGCTCAGCCCCCTTGAGAGCAAGAAAGTGATAGCGTTCTTCCTCTTCAAGCTGTTGTCGAAGGATGGAAAGACGGTCATAAGAAGGATAGATGTGCGAATAAGTGTACGGGGCTAGGTGGTCGTGAAGGACTTGTTCCTGTTTGCGATACTGGATTTCAGCCAGACGACGGCAAAGGTCGTCTTCTTCGCGTCGGGCAGCTTCGGCGGCTAGACAGTCTACTTCTGCTGCCTGAACCGCTGCGAGTGCAGCAAAGTAGCGGTCACGAGGGTCACTGAGATGAGACGGAGAGTAGGAGTGGGATGCAACAGGAATGTAGTGGAACATGGTCATCTGAGAGGACGTAGTGAAGAATTGGGCCACATCTTGTGGATATTATATAGCAGAGACGCATCTGTGCTGAGTAAAGGCCGCGCGTCGCTGAGTCACGAAAGACCTGACGCGTCCAGACGCGCGTCCTCAAGAATCTCATCGAACTTTCTCAAACCCATGGCTTAATAATTATCAAATATATTATTTATACGCATCAGCTGCCTTTGTTTTGGTATATCTTGACATATTCCACCTCCCAGTCTGAGAAAATCATTCAGTCTCACTCGACACGCAAGATGGAAATTCTTACAAGCTTCTGCCATCGCCATACCGTTACCTCTTACAAACGCCTCGCACGTAGAGACACCTGTTCTCTCCGCGCAGCTTTGTTCCTGTCCAGGGATTCCAGACGCTGTCCATACACTACCGGCCCAGTCTCCACTATTCAAGAGTTTTCAGCTCGGCACCCTGGGTACCCCCGTTGACGGAAAAGCTCACCATAGCGTAGTGTCAAAGATAGCATGGTGATTGTTGAAGAACTGGAAAGGGTTGCAGTTAGTTGCAGGCCACCTGGCCATGGGGGAACCCCAGGTATTCGGCATAGGTGTTTCATTAGTCAGATCAGTGGGTTCGGATCCTTTTGGAAAAAAATATACTGTGACACCAGAAGAGTCCCATTGCACTTGATGCAGTCACAAGAACCGTCAGATTGGATAACCGGTCTTAATGTAGTCGGCTTACTAGCATAGGTACCTCCTCCGTTCTTGTTGAATCCAGCACCGAAAGAGACACTCGAGTTGGCACGGATCCCGCAGCCTTGATTCCCAGTCGTAAGTGCTGCGCAATCAGTCCCACCAATAACAGAGCCTGTAATTGACAGCGTTTGCGCATTTGCAGTGGGAAGCGTACAGCCTGGGTCCGTATGGATCGTCATTTGATTATTTGTATAATCATTTACAGCTTCGACAATGTCGATTTCTCCACCAGCAGGCCAATTGGGTCCTATTCTAGGCTTTGAGCACCAAAAGATCTCTTAGTAGCTCATATCACTGACCGTTCGTCCAGAAAGCTCTACCAGAGATACCAGAATGTCAAGGAAAGTCTTGTCTAGTCAGGAGAAAGGTGACTTACGGCCATGTACCACATCCAGTAGGCATATGAACCGCACTCATAATGATCAACCCTCCGTTGAACGATGATCGTGTTGTGATACGGATGCTCTGACGAGTGTTGGCAACACTTGGGGTTGTCTCAACTCGCATAATGGAGTTCCCATTGTCTTTGACTTCAAGCAGGCCATTGGAGCGCTACAAAATCAATGAAGACATTCCTCATGACCTTCACAATCGAAACGTACACCAGTGTTCTGATCGACAAACTGCACTATCCCTACAGATCATATGAGTTTCATAGGTCGTGATCCAAACCAGAAAGCTCATACCATGGGTTGGATCGTCACCAACAGTGAAGTCCCATCCATCAAAGAAGTCATTCCCGTACTAGAGTCATGATTATTATTATTAATAAATGATGCGTCGTCTGCGGCGGGCAATTGATTTTTACTTACATGGGTTTCTGTAAGTTTCCAGGGAGAAGACGGAGCTGGCGTCCCCGTGCCAGTCGGGGCAGCACTCTTGGTTGAACTTGGGCCAGCGGAGGACGTGCCAGATGGCGATGCACTACTCGAACTCGTCCCACTCCCTCCCACTCCCCCTTGTCCTGGTCTCCCTGGTCGGCAATATACAACGTGTTGGCTTTCATCCGACGGCTGTGTGACAAGTAGCCCGCCAAAGGCAAGGCGCAAGTCGCGCGCGAGATTCCTCGTATGTCGGACTGTGACTTCGTGGATGGTCTGCACAGCATGCGGAACAAGTGTGGCGGATGCCGGTTGGAAGTCAGTGATGAAGAAAACAAGTCCCACCGGAAGGGATTTGAAAAGCAACATGAAGGTGGTGCAGTGAATGAACTGGAGAAGGAAGCAATAATAATTCTAGAAATGAGAGGACAAAGCAGAGGCACAGCCGGTCAATAGAAAAATGCAAGACAGAAAATGGATGGTCGTATAAACAATAGATGGTTGAGAGAAGAAAAGCAAGGGCAGTTATCGCTTTGTGGTCGCAAACTTAAGAATAGACTTGGATACCGACCGGCCGTTAAGGGTGAGGTTCAGGGGCTTTGCCTGGCGCAGAGTTTGATTTCGCAGGAAGTCCGTTCCCCCATGAACAGTGAACCACGAGGATTGTGTGCGGAGCAAACGCATACACACCGGCCCGATCGATATGTCATGATGGGTGTTTGCCATTGTCTTTGCTAAAGGGCTTTTCTCATTGAAGAATTTGACAAAGTCTACTTTGAGAGGGGCAGGCAGGCGTAACAAATGCGTTACAAATGGAGTTGACTTGATTGACGTCGGAAGAGACAATTGGACAGAATCAGAACGCATCATCCACGTGAAGTACATGGAGTTCATATAAAGGCGAGGACCGCCATACAAGTAGCATGTTAAACACATGATCATGAAAAGCCAATAGACTTTCTGGACGACCAGCATGAGTAAGTGAACGACATAGAAATCGCGATCCGAGGGAACGGAGGATTAAGGAAACACGTCGTAGAAACATTGAGGATAAGAAACAAATATGGTAAAAATGTGTAGAAAGACAAAAATGAAAGATAGTACAGAACCCAGTAGCGAGATAACGAAATAGCCTACGGAAACCAAGACGGTTAGAAACAGGAAGTTGTCCATGCCAACAAAACTTGAAGTAACTTCTCCTCCCAATGCAAGATGAGGGTAAGGTGCAAAGTTAGTGGACTAAAGCTACATCAACGATGAGAACCCGGTCCAAATGCCTCGCGAACACTCCGTCTAAGTTCCTCATGGTCGCGGGTCGAGCTTGCTACTGATGAACCAGGCTGGATATGAGAGGCAGCAACGCTGGACGGAACTAAGCCTTCAGCATCCCCATCTACAAACTCCAGAATTCTGCGTCCAAGAAGTTGGATTTCGCCTTGGCCATCACCAGTTTCTGTGTCATGTTCAGAGTGCGTACGAGATTGCTGTGAGTGCGGCGTTCCCATGGAGGATGAGGGTGTTGATGCACGAGATGAAGCAAGGCCACGGATGTTGGGTATCAGAAGAGTCGAAGTACGAATACTGCTGATCAGCTGAGGATCTGGACAAAACTGGTCAACAGAGGTCACATTGATTTTTAAAACGACAAACCTCCGGATTCAAGCAATTGGACAATGGTCCACACAGCAATGTGTTGGAAGGTGGCATCAGGGCTAGTCAAAAACCTGAAGAGATATCTGTGCATGCCTCCTTCCGGTTTGTCCCACACATCATTGAAGGCGGAGTAGTCATCCGTAGCGCTTCTACCATCTAAACGTCAAATTGAGCTATCATTCAAATGACACGTAAACCAAGGGCTACCTTTTGACGATAGGTTGCCGAGTGCAGCAGCACTGTTGCCTTGGACTTCCGAACTAGGCGAATTGGTAAGTGGTATCAAGACCTCGCAGATTCCCATTTCTAGCAATTGATTCTTGAGGTCATCTAGACGATGGACCTATCAGTTGAGTTCTGAATAAACCCATCACAAACCATACCACTGAGGGCAAGCACGGCCACGCAAGCTGTCATCTCGCTTTGAACATTCATGGGTACCTCCAAAACAAGCTCTTTAATTGATTGAACTGCACCTGCCTTGACGATGGCAGTCTTGTTTTTCTCCGAAGTCGCAGCAAGATTACGCAATGTTGATATCGCATGACATTGAACCTCTTCATTATCCTTGAAAGATAAAAGGTTAATAAGAGGTTGCAGAAAGCCTGCGTCGATGATCGGTGACTCGTTCTGTGGGTGGATGGATACATTGCGGACACATGCCGCCGAGGAGAGAATAAGTGGTAAGTAAGTTGATTGGAGGAGTCGGAGGAGAGCTGTCAAGCCATCGGCCTTGACGATTTCAAGCTGATATTTCTCTGCCCGTCATAATTAACACAATGTGAAAGAAAGATCAAGATGCTTTACCATCACTAGCGAGATTTCGGAGGGCTAATGCTGCTTGGCATTGTACCTTGAGACTCGAGCTGTCCATTAGTGCAACAAGGCTTGCGACTAGCTTCGGCTCGCTCTGTGCAAGTTTCTTCCTGTTGGAACCTGTTACCAAATTAGGTTTCATCAACAGCGATTGCGGAATTGGAGACGGACCATCCACAGCTATATTGCTCAGAGCCGTCGTACAATAATATTGAACGTCAGTATCCGGAGAGTTGAGAAGGCTGACCAGAACTGGTATCGCTCCCGCATTAACAAGCTGTTGTCGATTCTCGTCTGGGCGAATAAATGAGGCGAGCCTGGAGTCCAAAAGAGCTTGCTTACCAGAATGGGTCATGTTGAGAAGCGCGCCAGTAGCATTCCTCTGGACACGCATGTCCTTTGATCTGGCGAGCCGTGTAAGAGGTACCAGCGCACCGGACTTGGCAATCTTTGTCTTGTTGTCGTCTGAACTTTTGTTAGCATGAGAATCTGAAAACGTAGGGTAGTCCCAACCGTGAGTGGCAAGATTTGTCACACATCCTACGGCATTGCATTGCACTTCGACATTAGGACTTAGCATTTGGCGGATGAGAGGCTCGAGACCACCGAGTTTGACGATGAGAAGCTTGTTGTCGGCTATTTAGGGCCAAGAAGCTTTTGAGCATGATAACGACCCCTTTCAATTGGACTCACTGTTTACAGCGAGGTTTCCAAGCGCAGCACTCGCCGCACGCTGCACCTCTGTATCGTGGCTACTCAATAGGAAAAGGATTGGGTCGAGTGTGTCTCGAGCAACCGGACGAACTTCCTTCTCAGTGATCTCTGCAAAAGCCAAAGCCGCGCTTCGTTGGAGATCGACATTGTCTGAAAAAGATAACGTTGTTAGGGCAGTGAGTGGCGGGCCGGTGAAGAAGTTGGTCGTCGTGCGGTCTGTCACAATCGTGGATTAATATACATATAAATTTCAATAATTGATGCACCTACTCTCAAGGTATTGGAGGAGGTCTGCCACAGCCTCCCTCTCGTTCTCCAGAAGTAGTGGCTCGTAAGTTTGCGACTTGTGTCCCTGGACTAGCTCAAGTTATATGGTTAGGTTTTCAAGAATGTCTCCTAGCGGAGGAAAGGTCATACAGCAATTTTCACAGCAGCTTGTTACGTTACCCATCACTGTGAGCAAACGTATGGGTGAGAAGGGAAATTATGCTTGGGAGGACGAGGGCTGTGGAAGAGAGCAGAGCAGAGCAGGACTTCAAAATTCCAAGTCGAAGAAGCTGCGTTCAAGCCTTTAGGGATCGTGGGAACAGAGCTGACCTGGTCATCACGTGGACTTTCCGCTTTTGTGACATATACTGTATATACGTCATGGACTCAAAAACTTTTTTGAAAATATCTTATAGGCCTTTGTAGTAACAACAACAACAACCACGTTTCAACTAGCCCCTGAGCGCTTATTCTGCTTTCCCTGCTTAGACCTTACCTTCACGTCACACTTAAAATACTCTCCGTATCGAAAACTAGACGCGTAACTTATCGCTGCGCGTCTCTAGGAAATGACGGTTCCAGGATAACCGTCAAACGTCACGCCGTGTCACGCATCAAAATATAGCCTTCATTCACCCGTGCCTCCTTCTGAAGGCCGCCACAACCACCACGTTTCAACTAGCCCCTGAGCGCTTATTCTGCTTTCCCTGCTTAGACCTTACCTTCGCATCACACTTAAAATACTCTCCGTATCTTATAGAGTAACATTGCAGCCAGACCCATACTTAGAAAACTTAAAACCCTGCCACGTCGCTTCCCTTCCGTATTTTTGAGCCTCAATCTCTCCTCCTTAACAACCCCCAATTCTACTCCCCTTTTTTGCTTAACATTTCCGACTCGCTACCTACTGATACTATCCCCTCCTGCGCAGTCGGCACACCCCCCAAGTCGACACTTCGTGATGTATCAACAATCACTGTTGTTTTTTGCTATGATTCTTTGTCAGTAACTCTATTTTATAAAATAAATCATTTCAGAACTCGAATCAAGGGGAAATACCAAGAACTTGTCGAGTCCCTTCTTGATGACAGCTTGGTAGTTCATCACTCTGTTGTCACGGATGCCGTACAATGCCGTAGCACAAAATCATGTCTTTTCTGATTGCCAAACGTGATGGACCAATAGCAGTGGCAGGCAGAGTCAAACGGCAAAGGTCACATGAGGTGACAATCTGTGACCTGTCAACTTGAGGGTGTGCCGACTGCGCAGGAGAGGATAGTACCATACCCCCTTCCCTATTTCTCTATGACATGGATACTCCTTGTACAGGTCATGTTCTTCCTATGCCACCTGCACACCCTCCTTTGCCTTTGACCCCAGCTAAGCCATTGAGGCCTACGATACCCCCATTCTCTCCATGTATGCCCAAAGCAGGAAGTCTTGCAGCTTCTGCAGACATCGACATGGACTCGGATGATGACTCTAGTATCTCATTAGCCCTCATCCCTAAGGGTCATCAACTTGTCATGAGGGGCTGTGTTTCCTCTAACCCTGCTGACACCCCTGTGTTTCTTGTCAAGGATCTTCTCCACAATCTTGTGTCTGAACCCTCCCTAGAGTTCCTCAAAGTGAGCACTGTTGTGGTCACCCCGTTCAGTGACAGACCCTCCAATATCTCCTTGGCATGCTACATTGAGCTCAAGTATGGAGTGGAAGAAGCTGGTCCAGAACCCAGGGTAGATTTTTTTGGACTCATCAAGGATGGGATTATGAAAACAAAGCCCAAGTGGGAAGTGAGATGGAGCACTAGTCAGAAAGGGAGGAGTGATAAGCACCTGTCATGTCTATTGCTGGACCTGTATCCAGGATTGACTAGTTGGAATGACATACCAGCCAAGCATCTGCCTCTTCTACGTGAACACATTGAAAAGCAGGGATACAAGATTGCATCCATCTTTGTGTCCTATGGTGGCTTGCAAATCATGTTCCTTCTACCTGTGGATGCAGATTGCTTCATTGCTTCATGGCTCTTGGCTCTATTGTGGTTCCCTTGAGGGTCTCAAAGCATGCTGCTTGCATTGAACCTCTAAAGGAAATTGTCATTGAAAGATCATTCAAAATTGTTGTCACTGGTGCTAGGAACTTTGATCAGCTGGAAAGGTGGATAGTGATGTGGGTTAAGAAGACCATGGCTTGCAAGCTTGTCAAGAGCAGAACAATGGAACTCAACTTGGATCTGATCATTCTTTCACTCCCCACATTGGTGGACACTCTGACTGTTCTGTGGAGTGAGAACACTTCTTGCATGAGGTTCTTGGAGCCCATCACTCCCTTCTTGTAAAAGGATGCTCTATTGTGGAAAGCCAGGCAGATGCATCAACCACTCAAGCCTACCACCAAGTGTGGCGAGTGTCAAGCGAGCACAGTGACAAGCAACTGGCAGGCAAGAAGGCAAGCCACCAACAAGGGGTGGAGCAGGAGGGCAAGAGCAGAAGGCAAGGTCATCACTGAGGAGCTCACAGTAATGCTAATGTGTAGACCCAGAAGCAATGCTATTGCTAGGACTGGGGATGTTCCATCCACTAGTCCTACTTATATACTACATTGGATACACTATAACTACGGTATATTGACTAATAGAGCCAGTATGTACTAAGCACTAATGAGTAAGCAACAGTCAGCATGAATAAGCTAGCCAATGGCATAAAGGCCTGCCGGCAAGTAGAGTGGGTCTGAAGACCAGCTGACCTGCTAGGTGTCAATGCTAAGACAGGGATGGAGCAGGATAGGGCTGGAGCGGTCCAGATGGTAGCTAGATGTGGGTGCCAATGTCAACACAGACTAAGCAAGGCTAGAGTGGATGGTCCAAGGACCTGTCTCCTGACACTCCTGGCTCCTGTAAGACTTTAACAATAATCCGTTGCACAAAACCTTGTTGGGCAACCAAGTGCCTAAAGGAGCAGACCAGATCAGCAGCATGGTTTGTTTGTTAGTGCATGAGGTTTGGGAGCTTTGAGGAGAGATGCAGTCCACCAAGTCTCAGCAAACCAACGTGCTGGCTAACCATGTTTGGTCTCATATCTGAGTTAGACCAGCGCATGCTCACTTTCCAACAGGCTATTCTCATCCAAAGTCAGGAGGTCTGAATTTGCTTCCAAACTGATGACCTGGAAACTCAGGTTAGCAGTCTCTGCATGTCGATCAGGATGTCCAACAAGGCCAACAAGAAGGCCAAGATGCAGGTCATGGTATCAGACCTCAAGCAGGAGATTGCCAGGAGAAAGACTGAACTGTCAGTGATCACAGATGAGTTCTCTAGTGTCACTGGGGTACAATCTGCTCTGCAGGCAGTGTCAGCGTCAGCAGAGATTCAACAAGCTGCCATTGCTCCAGTTTCAGCCCCCTTCTCCCCCTCCTTCCCCTCACCTATTAGTGCTCAAAGGAGAAAGACATCGTAAGCTCAGAAAAGTCCTGTAATCTCTGCTGACAGAGTTCATGGTGACGTGGTGTTGGTACGTCCCTGTCATGAGTCCAACCCTCTGCAAGTGACATCTGACATGAGCACCTCTCCCATCAGAGTCATCCTGCTTGAAGTTAATCTGACTCATCTGGTTTTTGTTGCCTCAAAGGCCATACATGACAGAAGGAGAGGACTATGGGTTTTGACTATGGAGGGGAGATGTTGGGGCATGCATTATTCTACGCCATCTTTTCCTGCTTTCTCCAACCTCCATACTTACAAACTCCCCACTTCTTGCACAATGGAGCTATGTGCTCCAACTCCTTTGTTGATCAAAGAGCCCATTAATTATCTGAAGGATGAGCATGAGCGCTTTTCTATCTCTCACTCACTTTTTGTTCCTTACCTGTCACATAGTTTGCAGTTGTTGCCATTTGTCTGTCTTCCTTTTATTTTGTGACTTTTGCTTCTTGTCTTTGTCTTGTTTTTCTTGATCACTGGGGCCAATGCATCTCCTACATTGGCACTGTCACAAGTCAGCATATGTGCCCTCAACACAAATAGTCTTGTAGGCCCATCTAAGCTTGCACATGTGGCTTTCCTCTTAACCAAGTTGGCACTGCATTTCTTTCTTTGCACTGTTTAAAACCAAGAACAGGTCCAATGCAAGCTCAAGGCTCTCCTTAGATGGCTATGAAATGGTCAAGAAGCCTGGTATACAGTGCACATTGTTCTCTCTGGCTAAGTAGAGCATTGTACTGGGTATTTGCAAGGACATCCAGATTGTGTCCCAAATCACTCTGAATCAGGCATGTTTCTGAGGTTGAGTGGTAGCCATAGATGTGGTAATCCCTGCCCCATCAGATGCTTCTTTCATCCATCAAGTGTTTGCTGTCTATGTGTCATGCAACCTCAGCGCCAATGCTCTCTTGTTAGAGTTCTGGATGCATCTGACAGATGTGGTGAATCAGACTAACTCCTTCTGGTCTCTATTTGGTGATCTTAATGCCACTGTCTCTTCATGTGAGCATGCTGTAAACAATGCTCCTGCCAGACAGCTCTTGTGCAGGTTTCTGACAGAAACCAGAGGCATTGATCTTTGGCAGTCTAACACTAATTGAAATCATATCAATGATTGGACTTGTCATGGATGGTGCTCACATGAAGGAGGCAACATCATTGACAGAGTTATCATATCTCAGGACATGCTAGATAAAAACAGACCCCACATGAATTCCAGGCACTGATCATAGAACAATCTGTGCAACAGTGGTATTGAAGTCTCCTCACCACAAACCTTCCTCAAGCGCCTTCTTGGAGTATTCCCCCTTCATGCCGACCCCACCCTTGCATCAAGTATCTCTTGAAGGCTGATAGACACAAGTTTGTTAACTTTGCAGAGGCTGTTGACAAGCAAATTGAGGCTGATCAAGATCATTATGTGGTTAGCATCACTGATGACATGACATTCACTGACTGGTATACACGCCTCTCCAAGGTCATTGACTCCATAGCCATCTCTATCTTTGGACATGTCAAACCCAGGAGGCCTCAGATCAAGAAGATCACCTCCTTGCTGATTCAGAGACTGGTGGCAAGGATCAGACACATTGGAGGGGCTCTGTTGGTGGCTTGTGAACAAACACAGTGTCTTTCACATGGCTCACTCCTCATGCATGATTGACTTTGACATAAATATGAAGCATTGAAGGAGACACTCAAGGTTTCATTTACTGACTTCTTGGCAAAAGCCAGATGTGCTTGTCACTGGGAGCTATATGCAGCCAAAAAGCATCCCCTGGCCCAGATGGATGGGAGAAGTGGTGTGTCAAGAACTTATCTGATTGTGCCCTACAGTTAGTTCTGGACCTCCACAATTATGTTGTCATCAACGCCTGCTTCCTTGGCAATCTGAAAGATATGCATCTAACGTACTTTCATAAGAAAGGGGTGCGTATAGACCTATCTAATTGGTGAGGGCTCCTCATCTCTAATTTTCTCACCAACTCACTCATGTTCTGGCTTAACTTTAAGGTTTTGCCTTATGTGGCCTAGATGGGGATCATTCTTAAAACTCAGGTGGCAACTCAACCTGGAGTCCAGACTTATGATCTTATGAGCTTCTTCAGCAGCTTTAAGATGTGGAGCCATCGCAACAAGACCATCCTATATCTCCTTAAGAGGAATCAGATGAAAAGATTTGACTACCTTTCATCTAATGGCTTTTATGATGCGTGTTGTGCTTATGAATTACCTTCTTCCATTATTGACCTGGACCAGGCAGCACAATAGGCTACAAGATGCTTTTCATGAACAGCTTATGGTATTGCAGAACCCATTGTAGTCAATGGTGTGACCAAACAAGGTGGTCCAATATCCTCTTTCAAGTCCACCATCACTACCAGCTTGAGTCACCACTACCTAGCCAACATTGCCAGAGACAATTCTAACATGGCTATACTATGGACTGGTACAAATTTGGCAGCAGACTTTCATTTGCCAAGTGATGCCTGCTCCCTAGCCGTAGTTATGACTGAGGCAACAGATGACAGCTACTTAGTAGCAAAATCCTATAAAACCCTCAGACATTTCACATTGGAGATGGAGTGCTTCCAGTTCTGTTATGGATGGCTCACATCCTGAGAGAAAATTACCGTGCATATCCTCAACTGCATGGGTTCCACTTTCAAGACACTTGACTTTCCATCCATCATGAACAAGCCAGGTATTGATCCTTGGACTATATCAGAGCACAGTATACCTGTGTTTGTGGACAAGTTCAGCTTCCTGCAAACTCAAATAGACGACCCAAAAGCTAGGTACACAGAGGTGCGTAACATCATGGAGTCTCTTCAGTTTTCCAGCTTCTCAGTCCGCATTCCATATACCTTGATTCAAAAGATAGTGTCTTAGAATGTGCTGTCATGCTGTAGGGCCTTATTATCCCTACAGCCTATCCAACACTTTAATGCTATCAAACTAGATCAGCAACTGATGCAACAAGTTCTTGAGCTCCTGGGATTTCCTTTTTGCTCATCATCTTGCCTCTCCACCATGCCACTAGATCTTGGGAGACTTGATCTACCATCAATTGCTTGCATTAATGTGAGCATTGCCATTAAGGGACTGATTTAGGATCTTAATCATCACATCCTTGCCTATCGTCTCATGGTATACATCACTCTTGCAAACTGGACCTGCCAGATAAATCAGTGCATCTATCCTTTGGACAGAAGAGGTTTGACTAAAACATTCACATGCTTTGTGAGCTCCATACCCTTTGCCTAGATCATAGTACAGGATTATCTAGCTAAGTTCAATCTCTCTATCAGACAAACTAATCAAAGTTACCTGCTTCCATGGGCTGGCCATGCAATCAGGTTGGTAAGATCAATGGGCTACACATGGCTGAAGGACCTTGGTTGGTGGATGTTGAATGACTCCTACTCCCAAATGCTCTTTGCAGTTAACCTCTGTCCAGAGAATAGGTGGTCAGTAGCTCAACAGAGGAACTAGGAGTGCCTTTGTAGCATCCTGGCCAAAGCCACAATTGGCATGCTATATGATGGGCAACCTGAACTCCTCCTGTCCCAAACCCAGAGAAAAACATTAGTCAAAGACACCATAGCAGCCTTGGCAGGTCTTGGCAGACTTCCATCAACTGTCAAGGCTATTGGTTTGGTACATTGGAGAACCAATGGCTCAATGATTCCCTCATCAGCTGGTCCATTTGAGGACAAATCAGTCACTGCAGCGGTTATAGGCCCAAAGACCCTAACCCTCAAACTGACTGGACAGAACATATCTATTCTACATGGTGAACTCATGGAAATCATTGCTAGCCTACTAATCTCAGACACCAATGACTAGGACAAGGTTATTCACACTGATCACCTTAACTCAGTTAGACAGTTGCACTGCCAGGGACACTGAAGCACATCTTTAACACATGAACAGACAATCTTACTATAGGTGACCTCTGCCCAAAATCTCTGCCAGCTCATCATTAACAGAGGGGGCGGGAGGGGGTGGAGGTCGCTAAATGGTCAGTAATAAGACAAGGTACAGTCGCTAACAACACGTACCAGAAGAACCTTGTAAGGTGTCAGCCACTCAGCACCCTTGTGCTCGGCTGCCCGAGCAACACACCAGGCCCACAATGCCGCCTCCTCATCCCACATCACACCAGCCAATCTGTGCACCTTCCACCTCTTCAGCAACCTCAACATCTCCACCACCAGGTCCTGGGAGGCGCCAGCTCTCTTGCCAAGTGTTAGAGGACCAGTCTCCAAACCGTGTCCAACCCTATTCTGAGCTTAGTCCGATGATACACCTATTCCTAGCAGATCCAACCGGCCGCTCAGCCCACTCTTTCCCCTTCTGTCTTGTAGTAATCAGCCTTGATGAGTCATATGCCCAGACCTTACTCAGCATCGATTATTGTTAGTCATACTCCTTTACATACCGGGGCCCAATTAGTAATCAGTATTAGTAATAGCACAGCCACCAATGTAGTATATATAGGCAGCCTGTGGGATAAAATATCCCCAGGCTGAACAATAGCAGTGTTCTTCTGGCCTATCCACTGAACTGACCATAAGCTTATCTAGCGCTGTCCGACCCTCTGTTAGCCTTGCTTGCCTCTTGCTCAACTCTTGCCCGCCTCTGCGCTTGCTCGACTCTTGCTTGCCTCTTGCATTGCCGACTCTGTGGAAGGAGTTCTGCAGACATCAAGTGTTGCTCTTACACCAAGGTGGCATGCCAAGAAAGCAGAAGCCTTGATGATAAAGGTTAGCACATGGGCGCTAGCATTGGCGGCAGCAATCACAGAAGACATGTGGTAAGATTTAAGAGTTGGAGGGAGTGGAAATTGAAATTGGCTGCTCACAGAGGATTTTGATGGAGTTCCAATTATGGTTGCCAGACCTTTTGAATAAGTGGTTATGCGCATGGACCTCGTAACAACATGTGATATCGGGGTTGACTGAGGACGGTCAATTTTTTAGTTGGGGAGAGATGATAAGCCTCTTGCTGAGCTCAGCGCACCAGTACTATTTTTAGCAACTTATATTTTGCAGCTAGCAGGGATCAAACTCAGGCTATAGAACGTGACATGCAGGATCATGGGACTTAGCAACCATCTGACTTGGTGGTCAGATGACAATTTACTGGTCACATAGTGATCACAAGACGTGGTGACCATGGGACTTTAGTGACCACCTGACTTGGCGATCACCTGCCACTCACCTGACTTCAGCCTGGCCCCCTTTCAGGTCCCTGATCAGTAATAACCAATGCCAGGGCCTTTAGCGACGCCTATCAAAACCCAGTGCTTCTCAAAGATCCGATGTCAGATCACTTTAGCAATGCTTAGTGACAGGCCCCTTGATGGTTTCAGATATTAGCAACGCTTATAGCTTATTCGACGCTTAGCGACTCATGCAAGACAGGCCCCCTTGATGGTTTCAGGCTTTAGCAACAGTTCCCCTGTGCATTTGGCCTCTTTCATTGCTAGGATGTTGAGTTAACACTTGCCGACTTGACAGACGCCATTGCTTAGCGACTTTCACATTCCATTGTACTTGTCATTATTTTTCTTGATTAGCAACTTTTAGTTTAATTACTACAGCGACTTAGTGCCTATAAATACTGTACATATT
>QLOM01002982.1:0-25574 GCA_003313785.1 Termitomyces sp. MG148 | reverse complement strand
AAATGAGTAGCGTTGGGTGGTTGCTAGTGTTTTGAGAGAGTCCCAGGCAGGGTCCCAGAAGCCTAGTCTTTTTAGTGTGATATGAACTTAGAGAAATAAACCTGTTGCTTAGCGATCTAAGCCAAAAGCCTTCAAGGTGCTAGGGTGCTATAAGTTGGCAAGGACTCTAGCGACGTAAATGTTAGCAACGATGTGCCCGTATGGCACCATAATACGAAAGCCAGTAGTTGAAGTTGGCGAGGTGAAGTTGGCAAGGCTGATTCACTTAGCAACTCTGAGGACTTAGAATGCACTGAAATGTGATTTGAACTGTGGAGCGTACGATTCAATAATGGCTAAGACAAAATATGTACAGTATTTATAGGTGCTAGGCCACCGTGGTAATTAAACTAAAAAGTCGCTAATTAATCAATCATAAAAAAATGGAGACAAGTACAATGGAACGTGAAAGTTGCTAAGTGATGGCGTTTGTCAAGTCTGCAAGCTTTAACTTAACATCCTAGCAGTGAAAGGGGCCAAATGCACGGAGATTGTCGCTAAGGCCTGAAACCATCAAGGGGGCCTGTCTCACATGGGTTGCTAAGCGTCGGATCAACTGTAAGCATCATTAATATCTGAAACCATCACGTGGACCTGTCTCACGTAAGTTGCTAAGCGTCGCTAAAGTGATCTGTTGTCGGATCTTTGAGAAGCACTAGATTTTGATAGGCGTCGCTAAAGGCTCTGGCGTCAGTTATCACTGATTGGAGACTTGAAGGGGGCCGGACTGGACTCAGGTGAGTAGCAGGTGATCACCAAGTCATGTGGTTGCTAAGTCTCGTGATCCTGCGCGTTGCATCTTGTAGCCTGAGTTTGATCCCTGCTAGCTGCAAAACATAAGTTGCTAAAAATAGTGCTGGTGTGCTGAGCTCGGCCAGAGTCTTATCAACGTCCTATATGTGAAAGCACAATGTCCTTCTTGATTTCAAGAAGAACAAGATAGTGGTGGATGGCAATACCATCCCTGCAGTATGAGTAACCATGAATAATGGCAATGGACGCCTCCATCGACATTGCACCACAGAGAAGAAGCTGCTAGTCAGGTGAAACTGACTAAACAATGGCAGAAAAATGCCTACTGTAGAGGATGGAGAGGATAAGAAGCAAGCTCATGTGAGCTTGCCAGCAAATAGTCCAGCACTGATGGTGCTGGAGAGCAAGGCTTTAGAGTAGAAACATACTCTGAAAAGGAGGAAAGGCCCCAAGAAAAAGTGTAAAAAACCAAGTAAGTCTGAGGATACAAGGCCTCAGTGCACATCAAGCATAGAATGCCAGCCAACATTGTTAAAAATCAAGGTCAAGGACCTTGTGTCAAGCAATGAGCGGGAGGATGAGATGCTTCCACAAGCACAAGTAGGTTGATCTGGGATTGACCTGTACCTCATCCCACATTCAAGTGGGCATTTGATCCATGAATGCCTGCTGAGTAGAATGAACTGGTGGCGTCAATGTATGCATGGAATAGACCACACTGGATGCCAAGAAAAGAATTGTATTGTCAAGCTAGTGATGACAAGATCTTGCCACCAAGCGAAGTATTCTTTGATGGACTCTCTGTGACATTGCGGAGAAGCAAAGGATTTGTGCCTGTGTGACTGCACACACTGGACAAAAGCAAGCTGAGAATTACTGCCCTCAGAAAGAAGTACATTTGTTCAACTGTGCATCCACACAGAGATGTGGACTGAAAAGGCAAAGGTAAAACCATTGGTTTTGAGGAGGATATTCCAAACCTTTGGCTGCAGTGGCAGCAGGAATTTGCAGATATCTTGAACGGAACCAAGGAGGAATTACTGTAAGGGGACGCTCCATCATGGAATGCCAAGCAGACGTAACGACTGCTCAAGCCCACCACCAAGGAGAGCAAGCATTGAGCGAGCACAGTGACAAGCAGCTGGCAGGCAAGAGGACAGGCCGCCAACAAGGGACAGAGTCAGAGGGCAAAGGCAGAGAGCGAGGTCATCACTGAGGAGCTTACAGTTATGCTGATGTGTAGACCCAGAAGCAATGCTATTGCTAGGACTGGGGATGCTCCATCCACCAGTCCTACTTATATACTACATTGGACATACTATGACTATGACGTATTGACTAATAGGGCCGGTATGTACTAAGCACTACTGAGTAAGCAATAATCAGCATGAGTAAGCTAGCCAATGGCATAAAGGCCTGCTAGCAAGTAGAGTGGGTCTGAAGACTAGCTGATCTGTCAGATGATGATGCCAAGATGGGAAGGGAGCCGGATAGGGCTGGAGCGGTCCGGATGGTGGCTAGATAGGAGTGCCAACGTCAACACAGACTAAGCAAGGCTAGAGTGGACAATCCAAGGACTTGTCCCCTGACAATTACCTCCTTGGCGTGAAGTCAACCACAAGATCAACCTTATTGATGAGAATAAGGTCTACATACCACTTGCCATGCTGTCCAATGGCGCTACAGCAGCAGCTCTGAGACAAGACCAATCAGTACATGCAAGCTCAGTAGTAGGAGGGGAGATCAGCTTCCCAAGCTGTACCATTGTTGTGCATCCCAAGGCAGAATGGCACGTTGAAAACTGCATTGGATGCACACCAATGCAATGATAACATAGTGAAGGATGTTATGCCACTTCCAGATCAGGAAGTGATTTGAGAAGACATAGCAAGAGCAAAGTTCAGGTCAAAAATTGACCTGACAGATGCCTATGAACAAGTGAAAATTTGCTTGTCTGACATTCCAAAGACAGTGTTCTTGTTGACAATGAGAATATACATCAGTAACATCATGCAAATAGGAGACTGCAATGCTCCTGCAACGTTTCAGAGGTTGATGACCTCTATCTTCTATGATGTGATTGGGAGATTTTTCCACATATATTGGGATAACATATTCATATATTCCAATTCTATCAAGGAACACAAAGAGCATCTTCATGTTATATTCAAGTGATTGAGGTCCAACTTGCTGTACCTCAAATGGAGAAAGTGTGAGTTGTACGCCAAGACAGTAGATTGTCTTGGATACAAGATTGACAGTCAGGGTATTCACTCTGACCAGGACAAGATCAATTGCATATGCGAGTGGCGTGCACCACAGACTTATAACGATGTCCAATAGTTTGTTGGACTGGTGAACTATATTGGCAACTGTTTGCCCAACATAATAGCATATATTGGACCATTAATGTCCATTACCCAGAACGGGGCTCCATTCATATGGAGACCTATACACCAGCGGTGCTTTGAGATGATCAAATGGATCTGTTTGAAGACTCCAGTGATTTGGCCAATAGACCCTAAGCGTGATGAGCCAATCTGGCTCATCTACAATGCATCAAAGACAGAAGTTGGTGCAATGTGTGACCAAGGAAGCTCCTGGCAGACTTGCAGACCCACTGGCTTCATGTCAAGGAAGTTCACCTTGGCACAGCAGAATTACACCGTCCACAAGCTGGAGACGCTGGCAATACTTGAGGCACTCCTCAAGTAGGAAGATGAGTTAATGGGATACAAGATCCATATTATTACCGACCATAAAGCACTTGAGTTCTTCAAGACTCAAGCAACCTTGTCCCTCCGGCAACACTGGTGGATAGATTATATGTCACAATACAACTTTGACATCACCTATATCAAAGGCAAACTAAATAAGGTCACCGACTGTCTCTCAAGATATTTTGAAAGCAATAGAGCCAGCAAACATCACGATATGCATGACTATGTCAATGTGGACATTCACATTGATTTCCAGGGCAATGATCTACCATATCATTGCTATAAGGAAGTCAAAGAGCATTTGTGCCATGCAAGTGAATGAACTTCAACAAAGTTGATGCTTGCAGGAATGGCACAAAGTCCAAGACATCAAGGCTGAGCAACTTGAGCAGGCTCAGCCAAAGAAGACAGTAATGTCAAAGTCCAACGTGGAAGCCAGTGGCCTTGGACCGTTTGGCCAAGACATTACGCTTGCAAATGCATTGGTGCCAGCAGGAGAGTATATTGACTCTCCTGTACCTCAGGACAATGAGTTTCTACGTGTTGCATGTAGGAAATACAACTAGGATTTGTTCTTTGCTGAAATCCAGCAAAATCAATCAGCTCACACATGCTTCAGCATGGATGATGACGGACTGATCCAGATATTGAATGTTTGAGAATGTAGAGTGGTATGTTTACCATGCAATCAAACTATCACTACCCAGATTGTAACTCAAGCTCACAAGAGTGTTGGTCACTTTGTACCAACAAGACCCTAGAATACCTGAGGCAGTGGTACTGGTGGCCTCAGATGCAGGCAGAAGTGACTATGTTCTGTCAGACCTGTGAGGCCTGCTAGTGGTCAAAAACTAGCAATAGGAAACCTGCAGAGAAGCTGCATTCTCTGCTTATCTCAACAAAACCTTGGGACTCCATTGGAATGGACTTTGTCAGTCCATTCCCTGAATCCAAAGGGTATAACTACCTTTGGGTGGTAATCTGCCACATGACCAGTATGGTGCACCTGATACTGGTGCATACAACCACTACTGCAACAGAGTTATCCTGGGTATACTTGAGGGAGATTGTAAGGCTGCACAGCCTTCCAAATTCCATAGTGAGTAATAGAGATGCAAAGTTCACGTCTCACTGGTGGCAGGAGCTGCACAAGCTCCTGAGAGCTAAACTGCTCATGTCAACCTTGTTCCATATGCAGATGGATGGGCAAATGGAGCAAGCAAATTGGAGTATTGCTCAGATCTTCTGTATGGTGGTCCAACTGGACCAATGCGACTGGGTAGATAAGATACCTTTAATAGAATTTACAATCAATGCAAGTGTGTCAGAGACTACAAAATACGCACCATTTGAGCTCAATGGAGGCTACATGTCCTTCATGCTTCTGGAGCTCAGAGGGGATGAGGTTGTTCACAAGGGTGTGAAAGACTTTGCACAGAAAGTGTTGGAGAACCTAGCCAATGCACACAATGTGATCATTGTAGCGCGTGTCATACAGGCACAACATCCAAATGACAGGCAGAGCAATGAGCCTGAACTAATGCCTGGCACGTTAGTATACTTGTCAACCAAGAATCTTAACCTCCTAAGAGGGAGGACAAGGAAGTTGTGTCCAAAATATAATTGGACCTTACAAGATCTTGGTCATGGAACCAAGTACATTGAACTATGTATTAGAGCTGCCTGCAGCTCTACAAGCAAAGTGCATTGTACTTAAGTTCCATGTATTATTACTCAGACAATACAACGCAAACAATGATGCTATGTTCCCTAATCAGGTGACACCCAAAACATATGACTTTGGCACCACCAACAAACAGGAATGGTTCGTTAAAGATATCTGGCAGAATGAAACACACCTCAAATTTGAGGTGCAATAGAGTGCTAGTAATATGACTTGGGAGTTGTATTGAACATGTTCAAAGCTGGCAGCTTTGGATCGATACTTAGAGCTGCAGAGTGTCAAATGCCTGAGCCAGCTTGCTAAGCGCTCATGTGCTTAGCCTGAGTAAGCCAGATTTGATGAAGATCAAATCTATTATCTTACTTAATCCTGTCTTTGCTGCACTGCTGGGTGCAGCACTTGGTTGTGCTTTGCTCCACAGAGCTCCACTAGGCATTTCTTAAGGCTGCTGGAGGGGTTCCTCTGTTGTAGCCTCAGTGGACTCTAACCCAGGATGAATCGGGTCAGCTGAGACTGCTAGCGGATACGCTAGAAACTGGTCAATGGTTTTACCATCACGCGTCGGTTCCAATAATTGATTGGGATCCATCCAATCATAGTGTTATATGTATGGGTTGATTTGGGTGCATGCGTCAAGAAATTGATGCACTGTTTGTTGTTTTTCACAAGGGTCTCTAGACTGATAGTCTAGAATTACAATTAATTGCTCGTAGTACTTGAATTGAACTCAAAAGGTTCAAAGAAGTGAAACGTTGTCAAAAAAATAGTAAAGCCTTACTATCACACAAGAGAACCAGATCAATATACGATTCCAGTACTATGAAGTGTAACAGTAAAATTGGCTGCCTTATATAAGGCAGCCATACAGCATTATAATACGTATTTAGTTAATTTATTTTATTTTTATTTAATATAATAATTATTATACTTTTTGAGGAGGCCATAGAGCAAGACTCTACAGCTGTAAGTCCATTACAAGGTGGCTGTTCAAGATTTTCTCTACCTTGTACTCTGCCCTGTCACTGGCAAGGACTGAAGGTAGCAGAAGGGGAGCTTGTTGACCAAGAATGGGATTGTCTGGAGCAGGTGAAAGCTTGACCACGTTGAAGACCAGGTGCAGTTGATGCATGCCAATGAGCAATCGGAGTTGGTAAGCAAGGAGTCCTACCTGATGCTTGACCTGTCAGGGGACTGGTCTCCAGACCATGTCCAACCCTATTCTGAGCTTAGTCTGACAATACGTCTATTCCTAGCAGGTCCGACCAGCTGCTTGGCCCACCCTTTCCCCTTCTGTCTTGTAGTAGTAAGCCTTGATGAGTCATATGCCTGGACCTTACTATAAGGGCAACCTCTGGAGGCTATGGCTCAGTCACACAGCTGGCAGAGGGAAATCCAAAGTATATTTAGGTAATACAACTATAACTACTCACCTGGCAGAGGAAAATCCAAAGAGAACAAGTCTAGGGATTTCCTATGCCAGGAGTGACGCTTCCAAGGCTCCAGAAGCATGGGAAGTAACTGTATAGTATGACAAAAGCCACAATAAAATTTATAATCTAAAAAAGGAAAATCTCTGAAAATAATCCAAAACTCGGAATTCGCCATTGCTAGAGGTCATGCACATGTCTCATGTGACTTGCTTAGTAATTTGGAGGCTAGCCTTGAGATGACTAAGCCTCTGGAAGTGTTGGCTACACTTGTTTGAATGATAACTAAAGAACCAAAGCACCTCAAGGGCTGAGAATAGTACTAATAGATAGTGTTGAAAGAATAGAAGCAGTAAAGTAAAAGAGTGACAGCAGAAACAAGGAAATAAATAGAGGAAGAATGAAGGAATAAGGAGTGAAAGAAGGGAGAAATGAGGAGTTCTCTGACACTTACTCAGCATTGATTATTGTTAGTCATACTCCTTTACATACTAGGGCCCAATTAGTAAACAAAGATATCCTGGGCCATTGATGGCAGAATGGAATGCACCTTGAATTCGAGGTGTGATGGAGTGCTGGTAATATGACTTGGGAGCCATATTGGACATGTTCAAAGCTGGCAGCTTTGGATCGATACTTAGAGCTGCAGGGCGTCAAACACCCAAGTCAGCTTGCTAAGCGCTCATGTACTTAGCCTGAGTAAGCCTCTATTATCTTACCTAATCATGATAAGACTATGATTGGATCGATTGTGATCCACACAAATAAGATGGATAAGATGTGCCATCTGATCAGATAGTATAGATCAAAAGAGGCAGATCTTTTGATGAGATCAGGTTATGTAACCTGATGAGTAAGAATTTTTTCTTTTCTCTCACCAACGACTACAACGTCCTCAAAAAATGTCATACCTGTCTCAACGTACGACACCTCAGTCATATCCTCAGAACCCACAGAGTCCTGGAGAAGAAGGGAAACCAACAACAACAACGGCCATCAATGACAACGCTGAGTGTAACGTCATACTTGATGATGTCCCAGTTTGGGCAGCCTCCTACCCAATATGGACAACAACAATTTTATCCACAGTTTATGCCAGTTCTGTACTTTCCAGGACCAGCTGGTCCTGGACAACAAATGGGTCAGCAGAAGGTGATGTGGAGCATGCCAATGCAGTTTCTGCTAGCGCAGACTCATAGTGTAGCTCCAATGGATGTTAACAAGGAGTCATCATAACAAGGACAAGAACAAGTCAAAGTAGCCCAACTTCAATGACAGAGAGACTAAAACCACCTTCCAGAGAGGCTTATAGGAGGGAATAGAGGCAATCACCTCCAAGAAGCCATCCGGCATGCGGAGGAGCGCCGAGCAAGTTTATAGGGCACAGGCAGGACAAGCCCACATTGGAAGGTCTGATGCAAGGTCAACCCCAACCTCAAACACCCCCTTATCAGCGGTTCTCCTCCCCAAAGCGCGTGCCATCTCCGCAGCACGCATCATATATTGAGAAAAGAAAGGGAAAGGAGGTAGGCACACTTCTGAAGGTCCTGGACCCTCAGACAAAGAGTGTTTAGAGACAATTGGTGTCTGCTAGCTAGAGAGTGCCACTGGAATCTGCATTTTTAAAGGACCCTGTGGCCCAGGTTGTGATCACTGGGCTGCTCAACGAGATTGTTATGCTGCAACAGTGTAACAATAATACAATTAAGATGTTTGCAAATGCTCTGAAGAGGCAGCCAGCGTCCTCCAAGGAGCAGGCTGAGGCAAAGCACCTCAGAGCACACGGTACAGCCTTGGAGGCAAGCGGTGCAGCAGCACCAAAGGTGCAGACGGTACCTCTACATACCAGAGAGGCCAGAGTACTTACTTCGACTGCGTCCAAGCTGTACAACAAGCTCATGGATGTTGACACCAGCTTACAAGAATTGTCTTTGTCAGCCCATGCACCCGCCCTGACTTCAGGGCCCACAAAGCAGCAGGACAAATTGATGCTGTCAACAGTTGAGTTTGTTGCAGGTGGCTCCGTTTTGCAGTTTTTGTCAGTGGTGCAGTTTGAAGCACCATTGAAGATCTACTTGTTTGTGGTCCTTAAGTGGAACACAAGAAACAATGACAAGGTGGAGGAATGACTGCCCACTTTGGCTATGCTCAGGCTGGAAGAGCCAAGCAATGAAAGTGATTATGGAGAGCGCTCAGTGGACACACCGTCAGAAGGGGAGATCCCAGCTAACCGCTGGCAGCAGTTAGCAAAAAACAAGAAGCTTGAAGCCCATGCCAAGCATAAAGCAGTGCAGCAATCAAAGGCAGATAGAGACCAGGTAGAGCAGGCCACAGGGAGAATTCTGGACAGCCTGGGAGTATTTGTTGATGGCATAGCCATCAAAAGATCCAACTGGTTCTTTGGCGGTGCACTTGAGTGTCATTTCTACTATTCTCAATTGACAAACACCATCTTTGTGAGCAACAAGGCTATTGCCACAAAGATGCATAAGGAGGAGCATGGAGAGAGGTATTATCATACCTTGATTGAGATCAGAAGAGTAGTGCCATGGGGGTTCCCTATGAACCCCCAACAATTGCGGAAGCTCTATAAGCTTTTGCAAAACAAGTTCAAATCAGTGGCTACATGCACTGAAGCCTATTATCTGATGCATGAGTTTCAGCATATCAGTTTCAACTTCTATGCCTCCCTGAGGGATCAGACAATGGCTCTGGTTTGTACACTAGAGTACAAACACATTACTCTACCCCTCAATTTCTTCTTGCATCATATGAATCTAGCGGTCATGCCAATCCTAGAAGGCTACCTGCACTGGAAAGATCATGCCAGGAGGCCCTTTTTTACGCTGACTGGGTTCAACTCTAAAGGTGTGCAATTCATCTTCAACCTCAACAAACTAGCACAGAACATTCTCTACTTCTGTCACCCTGGCATACAGAACTCCATGCTTTGTATTGCAGTTGATTTTGCATACCAACTGCACTAGCAAACGCTGTTGGGACATGCCCTTACTCAAGCCCTATCCCCCTCTAGACAAGCACAAGGACAATTTGCAAGGCTACTTGCCTTGATACTTGCCCATTCTGGACTGTATTGGGAGGCTATTGTGGACTACAACACCGCCAATGCCTCTACACCTTTCACCCCCATGAGCTGGACTAATGTCCAGATCAGACCTCTTTACTTCAATGCTGCCACTGCGGTCAACTTGACTGATGCAGACATGCTGCGTACAATGTTGGTCAACAGCATCCCTCTGGAATGGGTGGATCATGCTTACACCTTTGGCATGGTCTACCTTGAGACTCACTTCTTTGAGGCAAATGCCTTAATTGATCACTACTATAAGATCAACAATGAACAACACTGTTGTCTTGACTTATATAGCAAGCCCCTCACTATACAACAGTGGGATGACTGGCAAGTGCTGACCAAGGATAACATAATCCAGCTTTACATGCTCTTGGTGCATAAACACGTGCAAGGACAAGTCTACCTTGAGCATGGACTCTACTACCTGATTGGAATGAATCCCAATTGTTGCAATCTGTGACAGTGCCAGTCTTGACATGGACCATATCCTCTATCTCCGGTACTCCAAAATACTGTGGTTCAGGCTCCTGTTGCCTTAACATTGTTTGCTTCTGTCACCTCAACATCATTGGCTAACGCCAACATGGACATGAGAATTGACTTGGCCAGCAAGTTGGCATGCCTGCCATCTGCGTGAATTTTGCAGGTGGCTCATTGTTTCTCAACCGGTACTGTCTGTTAACGTTGACTTTTGTATTCTTTTGACATATGAGTAGGAATTTTAAACCATGGAGGCTTTATTTGCCTCCATATTCATGGACAATATATATATTTTTTATTTCATTTTATTATATTTACACCACCTACCACTGCACCCTCAGCATGTAGACTGCATAGCAGTCTAAAAGGGGGGCATGTAACGGACTTACAGCCGTAGAGCCTCGCTCTATGGTCTCCTCAAAAAAGTATAATAATTATTATATTAAATAAAAATAAATTAAATTAACTAAATATGTATTATAATGCTGTATGGCTGCCTTAGGTAAGGCAGCCAATTTACTGTTACACTTTGTAGTACTGGGATCATATATTGATCTGGTTCTCTTGTGTAATAGTAAGGCTTTGCTATTTCTTTGACAATGTTTCATGCCTATTCCAACATAAATTACAGTACAAGGTCAAGTAGAAGGGCTACGGTATTGAAAACACACCCTGAGTCATCTGTGCCCTTTACTGCATAGTCATTCTCATGCCTCCGCCATCTGCACTGATGCGCCGTACCACAGCAGAGGAATCCTTAGACTTGTTCTCTTTGGATTTTCCTCTGCCAGGTGATTAGTTATATTTCCTGTCATATTGTACTGTTCTAATAAACTTTGGATTTCCCTCTGCCAGTTGTGTGACTTAGCCACAACCTCCGGAGGTTGCCCTTACAATTATCAGTTTGGATGATCTTCACAAGGGTTAGGATCAAGAGCCTTCCAACAGGAAAGTGACAACTAACCTCCACCACTACCAATGCATAAAAATATCCATCCCATGTTGGAATATTCATGGGACCAGTTAGATCCATTACTAGAAGCTTGTTCAAGCTATATTTCTTGACACTAACTTCTGGCAAAAGTTGTCAAGCAGACTTTCCTTTTATATAGCTACTACAGATGTGGTCAAATTCTTCAGGTAAAGTCAATTGCAATCCTGTAACAAGATTTTAATCAGCCATAGCTTTAATAGAGCATGGACTGATATGTCCAAACCAACGGTGCCACAATTGCATTGTAGACTTGCTTGTGATATATGCAACATGCCCTTTAAGACTTCTTGTATACATACAGTTGATACAATACAACATGCTATGATCTCCTATGAGATTTGCACATAGAAATTCTCTAGACTGATGCCATAGAGGAGTCCTTTAATTGTAGTGCCAGAACATTGTAATAAGCCTAGGCTGATCAAGTTTACACCTAGCTGTGGAACATAATTACATTATCACAAATATTGTTTGTTTTGTTGAGGACATTAGTGCATATAGCAATTGAGCCATTCCCAGACAATAGCTTATTTAAACCACCAACAAAAATGTACTGATTATTAATTTCATGCAACTTGTAAAACCATCCTTGTTCTGCTAACATATGACAAGAAGCAGCACTGTCAAGAAGCAATCCAGAGGGCATCTCATTACCAGTAGCCATAAGGACCTTTTTGGCTTTGCGTATTTTACTTCCACCTTCATTTATTGCTACGTTAGCATTGCCAGCATTCTTCTCCTTTTTGGATTCAGGACACTCGGAACTCCAATGTCCTTTTTCTCTGCAATTGTAACATGTGTTGTTGGGCTTAGGTTCACATTTAGTCTTGTTCTTCTTCTTTGGAGACTTGGTGTCCTGCTTGCTCCCACTGGAATTATTGTCTCTCTTCGAAATAAATGTAAGAGTTTTATTGGAAGCAGAATCTTCATGAGCAATACAATCATAAACTGATAACAATTCTGCAGTCATGGATTCAACTGTAAGAGAAGCACTGTAAAACAATAAATTCTGCTTGACGACTTCCCATGTGGCTGTGCAAAGCAACGAGAGAAGGATAGCATTAATGATTGTATTGCCATCAACTTTATGACCGGCATCAATACAATGGCAATGAATAGTCATGTAGAACCCAAGGTGTTCAGTAAGCAGAAAATTTTCATCCCATTTCTTTGTGTACAGTTGTTGATAATAATAGTGGATATTAATTCTACTTTGCTGGTTAATATAAGTTTTCTGCAAGTGATCCCAGATTTCTTTTGTGCTGTTTTGCTTGACAATGAACTTGTGTTGTGTATATTCAATAGCATTGCAAATAAGTCCTATTGCTGCATCATCCCTATTAAGCCAATGCTCATATTTATCATGAGCTGATTTCCAAACTAAATATTCCTTGGACTGTAATATGTCCATCATTTCTTGACCTTCCTGTCAGAGGACTGGTCTCCAGACCATGTCCAACCCTATTCCAAGCTTAGTCCGACGATACACCTATTTCTAGCAGATCCAACTGGCCGCTCGGCCCACCCTTTTCCCTTCTGTCTTGTAGTAGTCAGCCTTGATGAGTTATATGCCTGGACCTTACTCAGCACTGATTATTGTTAGTCATACTCCTTTACATACCAGGGCCCAATTAGTAGACAGTATTAGTAATAGCACAGCCACCATGTAGTATATATAGGCAGCCTGTGGGATAGAATATCCCCAGGCTGAACAATAGCAGTGTTCTTCTGGCCTATTCACCAAACCAATTGTAAGCTTATCTAGCGCCGTCTGACTCTCTGTTAGCCTTGCTTGCCTCTTGCCCAACTCCTGCCTGCTTCTGTGCTTGCTCAACTCTCACTTGCCTCTTGCATCGCCAACTCTGTGGAAGAAGTTCTTTAGACGTTAAGTGTTCCCCTTACACTTCCTTTTGAGCAATACAAGAGGGTTGCCCTTCTGTTGGGCAGGTTGTAGTATTGATATTAGGGCATTCAGAAGGAGTTTTAAGTGGACATTGCTTGCAGCCAGAGATAACCCCCCACAGAGACTTTGATAGTAAGGCTGCTTTCATATTATCAGCCCACAGGTGGTAATTAATCCTATTCAACTTTGCAAACTGTAAAGTTTCCGAAGTGTTTTCATTTGCAGTGGGGTCCATAACCTGACGCAGCATGATAGTGCACAGTATAAAATATGTATTGACCAGGCTGAAGTTCAAAATCAAAAAATAATTTATTTTAGTATACAAATAACATAGAAAGAGCGACCTCCAGAGGTTGCAGCTAAGTCACACAACTGGAAGAGGGAAATCTGAAGTTTATTAGAACAGTATAGTATGACAAAAAATATGACTAATCACTTGGCAGAGGGAAATCCAAAGAGAACAAGTTTAAGGATTTCTCTGCCATGGCATGGCACATCAGCGTGGGTAGCAGAGGCATGGAGACAACTATGCAGTACTTTCTAGAAGGTGCAGGAGCATCTTAGAGACGAAGAACTCTGGGGTTCCAAAAAAGGAAGTTCTGGAAATAGAAGTCCCCTGATATCACCCCTCCTCCCCCCTTAGAGTGTGGCATCTCAATGTACCAGGTAGAACAGATTGTAAACAGCACAGCCCATCGGGGAAATGGGGTAGAGGCCACAGATGATTCGGAGTGCTTCAGGGTGGTTGCAGTAAAAGTCTTGGATGAGGGTAGGCATGTGAACATTTTTAGCAGGTTCCAGGAGTTGTCCTCAATACCGTAGCTCTTCTGCTTGACGTTGTACTGTAGTTTACGTTGGAATAGGTAGCTGTCCAGGATCTTCTCCACTTCATACTCTGCTCCGTTGTTGGCAAGGACGGGAGGTGGTAGAGGAGGAGCTCGTCAGCCAGAAATGGGATTGTCCGGAGCAGGCAAGAGCTTGACCATGTTAAAAACCAGGTACAGTCAACGCATCCTGACAGGCAGTCGGAGCCGGTATGCAAGGGGTCCTACCTGATGCTTGACCATGTATGGTTCTAGTTGCCGATGTGAGAGCTTCTGCAATGGTCAAATAGTTGCAATGTTGGAGACGTCTAGGTAAATGCGGTTGGGCTTGTACTAAGGAGCCAGAGTCCATTCTCAATCATAGTACTGGGCCATATCATCCTTTGCCTTGGTTAGCGTGGCCTTAGCCTCCTCCTGTGCTTTTTGCATGTGGTGACAAAGTCGTTGACCAACTCATTCTTTGATCAGCGTGCACATGGTTCAAAGCCCATCCAGAAGCAACCAGTGTCAAGGAAGAACGGGGAGACCTGCATGGACACGTGGACATGATTGTTGTACTGGAATTCTGCCTTGGAAAAGAGCTCATTCCAGTTGTCCTGTTGTTTGTTGCAGAACAGCTGGAGATACTGCTCTAGCTCCTGGTTGACGTGCTTGGTCTGCTTGTTGGACTGCGGGTGGTAGGTGGTGGACGTGTGGAGCTTAACATGCAGGAGTTGGTAGAGCTCCTAGGTGAAATCTGCTATGAACTGCAGGCCTTGGTCAGAGACATAAGCATTGGAGAGGCTATGGAGTTTCTAGATGTTCTTCTGGTACAAGTTGGCAGCACCCATAGCAGAGCAGGTCATATGCATCGGAATGAAGTGCACTCACTTACTGTAGAGATCCACGACAACCATGATGGCGTCATATCCATGTGTATCTGGGAGTTCCACAATGAAGTCAACAGAGGCCATGTTCCAGCATGCAGCAGGTGTGGGAAGGGAGTGCAGCTGACTGGTCAGAGGATGTCGGTAGGGCTTTGTCCAGAGGCAGAGGTCACAGATGCTAGTGTATGTCCCAATGTAGCATGACATCTGTGGCCACCAATAGTTCCAGAAGACCAGCTCCAATGTTTCCCAGCGGCCGGGGTATCCAGTAACATGGGAATTGTGGTGCTATTTGACAATGTGCCTCCGGAGCTCTGAGTCGTTTGGCACATAGATGAATCCTTAGAAAGTGAGGAGTTGGCTGAACAATAGCAGTGTTCTTCTGGCGTATTCACTGAACCAACCATAAGCTTATCTAGCACCGTCCAACCCTCTGTTACCTTGCTTGCCTCTTGCCTGACTCCTGCCTGCCTCTGCAATTGCTCAATTCTTGCTTGCTCCTTGCATTGCTGACTCTGTGGAAGGAGTTTTGACAGATAGACCTTGCAGTTGGATGGCTTCAAATCTGGCAGGATTTTGATGGCATAGTCCAACTGCTTGCATTCCAGAAGGGAGTTGAACAAGGCCTTGGAGAAGACATCCTCAAAGTCATGCAGGTGGTCATAGACCACATTCTGGAAAGCCCTTGGAGGAGCATTTGCCGCAAACGCTTGGGCCAGCTGCTGGGAGGTGGTCTGGCTAGCCTAGATCTCCTCCACAACCGGCAGTGTCACAATCTGCCATTTCCACATCCAACTCCAGGACCTCGAACCCACTCCCATGCTCCTGGAGGTCTCAGAAGACAACCTCCCACCAGCACATAAGCCAGATCCAAGTCCCCACCAGTGACCATAGACGCCACCGCCAATCACCCCAGCTATCAACTCCATCAACCCAGATGCTACCCACCACTCCTGAGAAGTTACGCAACTCTCCCTGGACATCACCAGACCTCCCTGGACATTGCTGCCCCTCCGATCACACCAACACCCATGCTATCTGGCCATCATGTTGCGCTTGGCCATCACCCTACACATCACTGCCCTGGGAACCCCCAACGCTGCCGCTACTTGATTGCGGCCAACACCTGCCACTCTATCAATGGGAACCAATACCCACCAACTTGTATAGAGTCCTGGAGTTGCGCCCAGACCTGAAGATCAAGGGGTTGGCCCAGGACATACCCACAAGAGTACTTAAGTGGTTAGATAGGAACTTAGTCAGTAGTCTTAATATTGCATAACACACACCGTATTGTTGCCCTGTATTTTGTTTTGTGCTCTTGAATCTATCCCTGCTTGTGTTTTGTGACTCTGCCTTGTATTGTGCCTGTTTTTAACTCTGCTTCATCTTGTATCTTATACTCATCTCGAATCTCTTGCCTTGTACTCCCTCTTTTTCTCTGTCTCACAATTCTTTCCCAGTTTAGTCCCAACTTGTGTTCCCTTTCCCCTTTACAGATTCCGACTCTTCTCAAGTCCTGGCCTTGTTTCTAACTACACTTCAGTTCATGTCTTTGTATCTCTCTAAACCCCGGTCCAATTTTATCTAATCTTGTCTCCCCTGCTTGGCTCAAATTGTAGAGCCCATAACCTTCCCTGCCTCACTTTTCTCAATCAACATTGCCTCCGGACTTACCCAAAATCCCTGTGCCTTCTGTTTCATAGTTTGTCTTGGAGATCCTTTAAACGCCTGTGCCTGTTTCGGAGCATAGTGTTTTACCCCTGGAGCCCTCGTAGGTCCCGGAATTGTACACCAGAGCTATTGCATCTTTTTATAAGGGTCTTGCCCAGTAGACTGAGCCCCTGCGGTCAGCAGAATCTGACAGGCAAGGGTCATAGCGTGGTGGCGTAGATGTGGTCTCCTACCTTGATGGCTTTGTTTGGGAGCTCTGGGTCCAGTGTGGGTAGGAACTCCCCCTCGCATCCTTCTTCCTGGCCAGAGTCCCCTTTGCTATGTCAGGAACACCAGAGGCGGAGGGTCCAGCAGGTTGAGATCCATGAACAGGAGGTACTCCACCTGACATGCCTGGATAGCTGCACGTTCCTACATTGCGGTGCACTGCTCCTTCTTTACTTTGTCCATGCAATTGGCGCAACGTCAGGGGCACCAACTCATGCTGATTTCTTCTGAGGCCCAATCAATCTCTGGGTTGTGCTCTTGGAGCCAGAAAAATCCCAGGATCATCTTCTGTTTTCCAATGCTTGTAACTGCAAAGGTAGTGCACTCTGCATGGAATTTGTAGTGCAAAACAAAGTCCACCATGGACTTGATGGATCCTGCTTTGTTATGAGTGCTATCAACATTGTACACTAAGATGGGGAACAGAAGGGGCTGAGTCATGAGCTGGTCCTGCTCCACATAGCTAGCATCTATGAAGAGTCTGGTTGCTCCAGAGTCCAGGAGGGCGACTACACTCCAGGTTTGCTGCGTATTAGTGGTTTCAATCTCCACATTCATCTGGAGCAAATTTGGTGACGGAGTGAATGCTATGACATAGCGATGGAGAAAGTGGTGCTCCTAGGCAGGGGTGCGTGCCTGGAAAAGGGTTGGGGAGGGCTTAGAAGAGCCATTGGGTACATCAGGGGTAGTGCTTATGGTTGGAGAGACTGGGTCATTGACAAAAGTTGTATTGATTTGTTCTACCGACAGACATACGAACCGGTTAGCACTAAGCGACGGGGGTGTACTTTTCACCTGTTGTGTCCCTAGAAACCCTCCTGTGACTCTCCTGACTCTCCAGCAATGAGGGGCCTCATGCATGCTCTCTGGAGCAAGAGCATCCAAAAGGGGATCCTGGCTACATTGTAGGCTGCTAGGAGTTGCAGGAGCAGCTCTTTCTGCTCCTCCAAGGACAGATATCAGACCTCCAGGCCCCAGGGCAATAGTGAGCAAAGTGGCCTTGTGCACCGCAGCATTGGCACAAGAACAAGAGAGGTGCACGCTGCCAAGAAGTGTCCACATCTATTGGAGCGCCCAGCCGGGGATGCCAGCCAACAGTGCTGCTGGGAGCAGAGCGGTTGGTCGACAGGGGAGCAGGATGGAGAGATGCAAGGAAGAAGCGGGGGTTGCAGCCTTGCAAAGGTTCTGCTTGACCTCCATGAGCTGCCACTGCTTCCAAGCCACCCAATACATCCTAGAACTCCTGTTCAAACTTGGCCCACTCCATGAAGCTTCCAACACCACTGGGACATTGGAAAACCCTCATTGCGTAGGTGACTGCCCATCCTGACTTTATATAGGACAGAACCCATGCAATCTTCAGCTTGTCAGAGACAAAGTTGTCACCACAGAGTTAGATGTAAGTGATGCAGGATTGGAGGAAATGTTCCCTGGATGCATGGTCACCATTGTACATGTCAGGGATTGCTAAACGCAGGATATTGGAGCGCTCTTGTACCAGAAGAGGGGATCACGCAGTGCAAGAGCATTGCACCAGTGAAGTAGGCAGCAGGGGGTTGGCTGCTGCCAGAGCAAGGCATTCAAGGAGCATGTAGAGGGAATCAGAGATGGTTTTGGTAGTTTGGTGGAGGTGGGTGAGTTTGGCAGTATGCTGAATAAGGGAGGCTTGAGTAAGTTGCACCTGCATTTCTAGATGGAGCAAGCGAGTCCAGGCTTCCTTGCTGGAGGCCGTGGCATCTGAGAAAGCTTCTCAAGTGGCCAGCTGAGACATAGATAGCGTTGGTGCTTAAGCCCAGTGGAGAAGTAACAAATAGGAGCCAGAAGAATTTCAGCGGCTATAGGGGGCTTCCAGACTAGGATTAGGAGACTTGTTCTGCTGTAAAGGTGACCTCCAGAGGTTGCGGCTAAGTCACACAACTGGCAGAGGGAAATCTGAAGTTTATTAGAACAGTATAGTACAACAGAAAATATAACTAATCACCTAGCAGAGTGAAATCCAAAGAGATTAAGTCTAAGGACTTCTTTGCCACAGCGCAGCGCATCAGCACGGGTTGGTGGAGGTATGGGAACAACTATGCAATACTTCCTGGAAGGCACAAGAGCATCCCAGAGATCTCTGAAAACCCCCAGAGAACTCCAGGGTTCTGAAAAAGGAAGTTCTGGAAATGGAAGTCCCCTGACAGTAACCGTATGTACCTGAAGTTCGAAATCTGATAATTCAAACTTCAGGAGAAGTTACATTTATAAACCCCTAAATTTCCTTAGACATATGACACACATCAAATGTATGCGTGTGATGTCATAGATAATACTTTTACAAATAAATAGGAGAAACATACCAGATAAAGCAATGTATGACAACATTATGAGTCCAAAGTCAGACATTGTTATCTCCAACATTATATCAGAAATTGATCTCATGAGACCCCCTGGAGTACGTGTAACTATAGTAGAATTGTAAGAACTGCCTTGTCTGTCACGTATACGTATTACTCACCCTCAGTCTTCTTGTATTTGACTGAGGGTAAACATCATGATATATATATGTATGAGTCTGTGTCAAGGATAAAGTCAATAACTTTTTATTGACCCTCTCCGTCATAATACTTCAGGTACTTGCGGTGATCTTCAATAGTGTCCAACACAATATACGGTGCTGTGGCTCTGGAGATCACTAGACAGACTTCTCCACAATACTCCAGCTTGAGCTAGCCAATCAGACTTTGCTGATTTATGACAAAGCATGCTGTATTATAGCACAGTGGTAATTATATACACGCTGAGGAATATATAAACGCTCTGAGGAATATAAACACGCTGAGGTTCAAACACAAGAGATATTTATTAAGTGGTTTTTTGCCTAAGTACAAGGGAGTTAATGTACCTGAGGTTCAAACACAAGAGATGTTTAAACCTCAGGAATAGGGGTTCTATTTATGTTATTTGATAGTGAAACAGTCGTCATATATGACAACATGATTTTATCATCATGAGTACATAATGAAGTAAGTAAAGAAAGAAATTACATACGGCATGACGAACTGATGACGTTCAAGGTCATACGTCGTCTAATCCCTCCCTCAATAATTCAGCTACTGGTTTGGCGGCGTCATGAGCACTCGATACCGATTGACAGATACATCAACATTGGGGGCATGCTCAGGTAGTTAGGGCATGAAAGCCATGGCATGCCCTGGCATGTCTTTTCCTGTTGCCCCTCATTCAGTCTCAAGGTATGACCCATCTCCTGGTGCAGAAGGGTTCTAAGTAGGCATGCAAATGTTCTATATTGTTATTCTCTCAATCTGAGCCTAGCATTCGCACAATGGATATTAGTCTGGGCTTCACGCATCTGCGTTCCGAAAGTCCCGCCAAATGCGATGGTATCTACTATGGAGCACGAAAAGATAGGCGCGACCACAAAGATGTCTTGACTAGATTCGTGACAAAACTCCGGATCAGGTGGGAAGATTAACCGTATTCACAGAGACCATCAACGCCAATTAAGAGGGCTTTCTTCAAACGCACCGGAAAACTCTGGAGAGGTGCGTGAGAAACAAGCGTCGATTATCAGAAGTTGATTCTGCCATTATCAAGAAGAGATTTTAATTTGACTTTGAATTTTCTCATGAGTACATCCGCTGACCTGCAAGATGTTAAACACAGTCGTTCAATTTCCGATTCGCTTACCCCTTCGCGGCAGTCAACAAGAATGATGATGTCACCAGTACCTTGCCGTCTGACCAATCTCTTAGGACCATTTCGAACTAAACTTAGTAAAAAAAAACCTGGGTCCTTGATCGCACATGTAGCCTTTAATATCCCAGGCGAAGCGTGAATGCCGTTATCTACCTTGTTGCATCGCAGTTGAGGCCGGACTATACAAAGTGACCTGTGACATGCTATCTGTCGAAACTACGAGGTAAATCGGTGTGACTGTGAACACATACACGGCCGTAGCATTGCTTCATTTCATACAAATCGTGGCCAAAGCACCCCGTGATCTGATCAGGGCCCAGAAGCACTGCAGCTGAGTAGTGGCATGTTCTTTTCTTTACCCTCCTCAACGACATCCACGCTACGCACTACACAGTTGATCAGCAGATACGTTCGAGCCGAAGTGATCCAGATACAGATAATTCATGCCACGCACGATCATACAGGAAATCCCAAGTTTTGACTGCGGAGGCGCTACAAACCTCGTAGTCATCTACCGGGAGCAGGAAGATCCTCGGACATTCCTTTCAGTTATCCCTCCCACAGACTACCTGGCTGGTGATTATCTCTTAGCTCAGCTCACCGGTACACCTATCCCTGGCGACGTTGTGCATGCTGTGTGGCGCGAGGGCATAACCGAGGTCCAGGTCCCTCCGCCGTTCGGATGTTACTTGAAGCGCTTAAAAAACAGCCATCAATACGGCGGCCGGCGACTGTTCCGCGATTTTACTTCCACTGAGTTAGCAGTCCTAGAGAAACTACACGATTTTCCGCACCCTAATGTCTGCGAGTACCATGGTTGCTTGAGGGAAGGTCTCTTCGTTGGACACTTATGTTTGAAGGGGTATCAGTGTAACTTGGAAGAGATGATGACGAACACAGTGTTACCTAACCGGTACGTGACGTTCCCAAGCAAAAGATACACGTTTGCTGATTTGGGTAGGATAAAACCCCCGTTTGATTCACGAACAATCCTTCTCGATGTGCAGGCAGGCGTTGGACACCTACACAAGCTAGGCTTGGTACACAATGACATCACGCCACGGCATGTCATGCTAGATGAGAACGGGCATGCCGTGATCATTGACTTCGATACATGTGCTGTTCCTGGAGTAACATGCTACCCTGGAACGCCGGGCTGGTCCAAGCGTCACGATGTCTCAAGGCCTGAAAACGATCGATACAGCCTTTTCCTGTTAGCAAAGTACGTGAGAGGAGAGTATGACGGAAAGGATACGAGTTCTTTTCAAGAGTGAACGGCTTCGACCGGGAATGCGCGCTTCCAAGATGTCGGTCATCTAATCTTTATCCGCCCAACACTATCTCAGATGCTATTTTTGACCATTTTTTCTGTGCCAATAGATTAGTACCATGGCTCTGAGGCAATCGGAGAACACCCACACAAAAAAGTTAGTAACATACAGATCAAATGACGATAATCTATATGCGTACTTAGAGTCGCAATGCGTTAAGTAGCAGCAACGTTGTCGCAGCCCATTTAATGGATACGTGAGAATAGTGGGAAGGATCATGTATTTGTTGATGGGTCAACCTCACAAAATAAGTAACCCTAACCTTCATCGGTTTCGTTGTTTCCTTCGCCCATTCCATTGTCAATATCTATATGGCCTCGTTCTTCTTCAGCATCTTATGCTGCTTTGGAAGACGCTGTAAAGACCAGGTAAATGATTGAATCATGCAGCCAACGTTCTGACGATTGTAACGTTGTAGTCATCACTGGATGAAAGTTCGAGGCTCATCCCAACGAGAGAGGGGGAGTTCACGTGGGTCATTCACGAGGATGGGATTCAAAATCAATGATTGATTTGAATTTGTAGAGCAGGAAATCTCGTAGGAGTAAATGCAAGCACGGCGTTTGACCGGGCAGTGTTCAAGGATAGATTGGGGGGTATAGTGCGATCCAAAGAAAGGCAAGTTATCAGTCCTTCTGCTGTCAAACTGCTAGTCAATTACTCGTATATTCAGTTATATGGTCAATGTATCTTCACCGCTTCCATTTAATCTACACAACAAGCCCCGTGCTTTTATTGATATCATGACGCAAGGGAGTCACTTATCCTCTTCGTCACGTTCTGCATCGACATCGACATTTCGAGAGGGCCAATCCCCCATACAACCCCATCTCAACTCACGACCGCCTGTGCCAGCTCATACGCGCTCAGAACTCCATCTAACTCCGGTAAATTATGCTGGTCAATCTCGCTCTCGCTCAGCATCACAATCTTCGGTTTCTTCTGGTACATCGTCACAGAAAGGCGAAAGACGAGTGAAAGAGGCTGAAGAATCGTCAGGGATTCTTGGAGTGCGCCTTGTCCGTGGTCTCGGTTCAGGATACAGTAATTCTGCATGGCGCGGTCGTGCGAAAGGGAAGCAGGTGGAGGAAACAGGAACAGAAGCAACAATATTGAATGATTCTGACTTTGCTCAAACTGTTGCGGATTCCCAGGTGAGCAACTAGATTCGTCTATCTTTGTCCTGTTTCTCAGCAGGCCGACACAGGACCTATATGCGGAGCGGATGAAGGATATACAAGGTGTTCCTTATCCCCAGGTCTCTATATCCCCGGCCTCTGATACATTCGAATTCCGACTGCACGAAGTTGGTGCACTCAGTGCTAGCTGGGAAGATTGAGCGACATCTCCTTTTGCCCTACTTACCCCACCCTCTTTACGAAAGGACATGACTCAAGGATTCGGCAGGACTCATTCTCACACGTATACCCTTTTCTTGTACCACCTACATACCTTTGCTTTCATGCACTAGTCGTCAATCATTCCGCACGTTCTTTGACCATCACTCTTTACTCAGCCCACATTCCTTGATTCAAGTTTTATCCCCAAATCTCGGCCATCGTTACTTTTTATCCATCATCATGTTGCCACTGTGCTGGACGACTTCATACGTAACTATGGATGAAGCTGAGTAGGAAAATGGATGATAAACTCACTAGCTTATGTTCTTGATCCAAACACATGAGAGCAATCTTTACGCAACTAATATGACGTCAACACACATATTGAGGCCAGCGATGAAGGCTCATGTATTGAGAAAAAACATTTGGTTGAGAAAGATATGAACAAAGTGTGACAATGCGCTGGAACATGGCGGATCGTCATTTCGGTACAAATACAACGTGACATATCTCGATTTACCGGAAGCAAAATCATATATCAAGATACTCAGCTCAATACGCACTCCCAGCGCTCGGCAACCCATTCGGAAAATACTCAGCAAATAGCTTAGGGTAGTGTCTTTGCGCGACGTCGGGGTGGCTCTTCACCCTCCCAATAAGGTTTACTTGCCCGGAAGGTTTACGATCGAATTCTGAGAAGTTCACAGCTTGTTGAGATGTTAGTGGCAGGATAGAAAAAAGCGAGGTAGAAGGGACGTTACATTCGGTCTTGGCAACCTCACCTCGTCCTTCTTTGAGCTTCATGATCTCTCCGGGGACTGCGAGAGCATGAGTGAAAAGAACGGTTGTAGTTAGAGATGTCAAGCCTACATTCTAGCTGTCTATCCGCCAACCGGGCGTCAAGACTGATGTTTTGGAAGAATGGCACAGAGTATCGCGGTGTCAAAGGATCGCCTGACCCAGTGCGAGGCGAGATGACGCGATGGGATGTCGCTCGGGCAAGGCCTTGGGTTACGAATTCTAGGGCTGATTAAAAGGGTCAACAAATGAGTAAAGCGGGGCGGGCGAGATGTTACCCTTTCCGATGTTGACGACGAATGTATTCGGGATTGGTGGAGCGTCGATCCATTTGCCCGAGAGGTTCTGGACTTGGAGACCTCTGTGCGGTGATGCTTGGAGAAGCTGAGTAAAGCGAGTCAGCTGGAGGGATATTCAAGGATGGAATTAGTACTGACGAATGTCAAGAAGCCAGCATCGTAATGTGGTCCTACACCCTGCTCGTCCGCATTTGGATCAGTAACGACGGGATATTGGACAATCTTTCCACGGTGCTGCATCTTTTCTGGTGAGTCATAAAAGTGTTTCAGCGCGTCGGGCGGTAGGCCGAACGCTTCAGCGAGGAGTGAGATAAAAGTGTAGCTGAGCTCCTGCACTTGTTCAAAGTATCGTTCAAGCGTTGAACGGAATCCTGGGATAAGGGATTCGTCTGGCCACTATTACAACCTTCAGCCGATAGAAATTGATTGAATGCGTCCGGCACATACCTGTGATCGTCCCCATAGTCTGTAATAATCTGGTACATCCGCGTCCTCCTTCCATCGTGTCTCGTG
Source organism: Termitomyces sp. MG148 (assembly GCA_003313785.1). Lineage (NCBI taxonomy): Eukaryota > Fungi > Basidiomycota > Agaricomycetes > Agaricales > Lyophyllaceae > Termitomyces > Termitomyces sp. MG148. The sequence continues at coordinate 869 of QLOM01002982.1, read as the reverse complement.
TCTCGTAGCAAAATCAAACTGCTCCCTATGATCCGTTCTTCCCTTGGTCAGCTCCGCACCCAACCTCGAATATCCTAAGAAATGTGGCGAATTCGCCATGCGAATCGCATCCTTCACCTCTTGTGACAGTCCGAAAAGTCTCGGGATGTAGTCTATCAGAGCAGCGATATCTTTCTGTGAAACTGGTGGATTCGCAAGATAAAGGAAGCCGACGTTGATGAGGGCATGCCTCAGTTGCACAATGAATAGAGGCTTATCGGTGGTGAGGAGGTTCCAGTCGAGGACAGGGACGGATGAGAAGTTGGCGCCGGAGTCGGTGGGTACGGGCATGGTCTCTAGATTAAGCGCTCTCAGGCTGAAGGATTTCCGGATAAATAAGCATCAAGTCATAGAAATTACGCCATCGAGCGTGATTACCCCGCGTGGCAGCCAAGAAACGCGCAGAGATGCAAAAACAAACGAGCCCAAGCTGTTGTGGGAAAAGAGAATCTTTGATCGATTGCGAACACGTTACGTAACCGACTGTCAACACTGGTGGCAGCTGATAATGATTTCTGAGCATGTTTCCTTTACTTCTCTGCAGTTTTCATCAGGAGCATGTTTCAGGTGTCCTTTATTGCTTCCAAGGTTAAGAACAGCATATTTTCCCAAGAAAAACATACGCAAAGATAATTCGCGGAAAGCCAATGAGCTATCCAATATGCTCAAAATGAACCAGTGGGGCCTTGTGAGCCTTCACTTTTCTCCCTTAATACTTCTTACTTCTTACAATCCCTCCTGGCCTGCCTACCTTGACCTTTCCCATCATATCTTATTCCAAACCGTATGTGTCCTCTTCCTCCTCAATTTCAGGTAACGGTATTATTGGT
>QLOM01002981.1:2396-19558 GCA_003313785.1 Termitomyces sp. MG148 | reverse complement strand
ACGCCCAAGTTAGTGCATGCCGCAATGTTTGCCAGTGCAGTTGGTATGCAAAGTCAACTGCAATACCAAGCACGGAGTTCTGCATGCCGGGACAGCAGAAATAAAGTATATTCTGCATGAGTTTGTTGAGGTCGAAGGTGAATTGCACACCTTTGGAGTCAAATCCAGTCAGGGTGAAGAACGGCCTTCCAGCTTGATTCTTCCAGCACAAATACTCTTCTGGAGTCAGCATGACTGCCAGATTCATGTGACACAATGAAAGGTTGAGGGGAGGAGTGATGTGTTTGTACTCTGGTGTACAAACCAGAGCCATTGTTCTATCCTGCAAAGTGGAGTAGCAGTTGATGCTGATGCACTGAAACTCGCACATCAGATAATAAGCTTTGGTGCATGTAGCCACTGATTTAAACTTGTTTTCCAAAAGCTTATAGAGCTTTTGCAACTGTTGGGGGTTCATAGGGAAACCACTCATATAATCTCATTCAAGGTATGGTAGTACCTCTCTCCATGCTCCTCCTCATGCATGGCATGGGCTTCAATCTTCTTATTCTTTGCTAACCGCTGTTGGCAGTTAGCTGGGGTTTCTCCTTCTAATGGTGTGTCTGCTAGGCGCTCTATTGCATAGTCACTTTCATTGCTTGGCTCTTCCAACCCAAGCATAGCCAAGGTGGGCAATCATCCTTTGACCTCATCATTGTTTCTTGTGTCCCGCTGAGGGGCTGTGGACAAGTATAGCTTCAGTGGTGCCCCAAACTGCACCACTGGTAAAAATTGCATATGGGAGCCATCTGCTCCTCAGGGTACTTCAGCTTCAAATTTGACTGTCAACAGCACCATCTCGTCCTGCTGCTTTGTGGGCCCTGAAGTCAGAGCAGGCACATGTGCTGACAAGGACAAGCTGGCATCAACATTCACAAGCTTGTTGTACAGCTCAGACATAGTTTGAGTGAGTTCTCCAGCCTCTCTGGTGTGTAGAGGTGCCATCTGCACCTCTGGTGCTGCCGCACTAGTCTGCTCTTCCTCCAAGACTGCACCATGTGCTCTGAGGCATTTTGCCTCAGCATGTTCCTTGAAGGATGCCAGCCGCCTCTTCAGAGCATTTGCAAACATCTTAATTGTGTTATTGTTATGCTGTTGTAGCATAACAATCTTGTCAAGCAGCCCAGTAATGATGACCTGGGCCATGGGGTCCTGCAAAAACATCAATTCCAGTGGCACTCTCTGGCCGGCGGACACCAATTGTCACCACACATGCTCTGTCTGTAGGTCCAGGACCTTCAGAAGTGTTCCCACCTCTTTTTCCTTTCCCTTCTCACTGTAGGTTGCACGACACAGAGATGGCACACGCTTTGGGGAGGGGGCCGCCGATGAGGGGGTATTTGAGGTTGGAGTTGACCTTGCACTGAGCCTCACAACACGGGCTTGTCCCGCCTCCGCCTTATAAACTCATATGGTGCTCCTTCATGTGCCAGGTGACTTCTTAGAGGGAATTCCCTCTGTTTTCTTCTATAGGTCTCTCTAGGAGGCGGTGTCTTGTTTCTTTGCTGTCAAGGTTGGGCTACCTTGACTTGTTCTTGTCCTTGTCTTGATGACTCCTCATTGACATCCATTGGAGCTACCTGCAGCGCAGTTAGTGCGTTCTCCTCCAATGGGATAGTACTTGCACTATGGGTCTGTGCTAGCAGAAACTGCATTGGCATGCCCCACATCACCTGCTGCTTATCCCTCTGCTGTCCAGGACCAGCTAGTCCTGGAAAGTATGGAACTGGCATAAATTGAAGGTAAAATTGTTGTTGTCCAAACTAGGTGGGAGGCTGCCTGTGGGGTATAATTTCATGTCCCTCAAGGGGAGTTGGGATGCCCTGGAGCCATCTCCTATTCCTCTCAGGTTGTCATTGAGGGTACAACCAATGGTCAAGCCATTTTCCTCTCCTACTTGAGAGGGGCCATTGCCGTTATTGCTGAGTAGAAAATCTCAGTTTATTGTGTAGTCTCTTATTGTGTCAGGTAGTGTGGTTTGGACGGTGTTCATGACTCACTTGGAGCCTTGAACTTAAGCAGGATTGCTGCATGGCACCATGTCCTTTGTAAAAACAAATGCCACCTGGGCTTGTTCCAGCCCAATGAGGGGGTGTATCAAGATTATGTGAACCCAGTAAATTCATCCTGGTTGTTTTTCTCTTTTGGGGCCATTTCATTTGTCTCGATTTTGACCATACAGAGGCTAAGCTTCTTGTCAGGTTTTGTATAAACTGTTGCTATGGGTAGTAGGTAGGTTACCGGTTATTGACCCTATTCCATGTATGTGCATTGTGGGTAGGCATGTGTTCCAGGCATTCCATAGCCTAGTTTGGTTAGATACATAAAAGTTCATTTGTTTGAGCCCTTGTCTCAGGGGGGCATGGTGTATGGTTCGCTGCGTGTGGTAACAACCATAGGTCCTTCTTGTAGCTGCTGGGCTCTATTGAGGAATAGGGGGGGACTACTATCTGCATACCAGGCAGCTTCTCTGTTAGGAGGGAGGAGGGATAGGTGCAGACTGGCATGTTAAGCTCAGTTGCAGCAAGGGTAACTGGTGCACATAGTAGTTTGGGATCAAGTGGCCCTCCTGAAATGATCTTTTTTTTTTCTTTTTATATCCATTAACATGCACGGAACACTTGGTGCTTATGTTGCACGGTACATCCAACAGGTATCTACCTCTATGAAGGCAGCTGAATTCCATGCCCTGCTATGCAGAGAATGAGTGGGCCAATGCTTTCAAACACTGTTTTAGACAGTTTCTTCCTGATAAACCCTGAGTAAGTGTGTTTCTGCTAGTGACTACTGGTGAAGGCGCTACAAATGCTCAATGTGAGCAGGGAGTAAGGACAAGCAAGCTAGGCTACATTCCCTACCAGAGCTAGATAGGATAGTTATTTCTCTACTGAGTAATTAATGTAAGTGAGAGATGTTTTTGGGTTTTTGAAATGAAATGAAACACATTGCCAAGTTTTTCACAAACTCCAGCCTATCTCTAATGTTACAGACCCATCCCAAATCCATCCATTAACTTCACTCAGACTGACACTAGTGTTACAGCCAGCACAGTGTAACATACTATCTGATGATCATGAACTTCAACCACTCTTTTTGGTGCCCCAAATCCGTGATAAGGTTACACTCCCCTTATGCCACTGTTCTCCATGGTTCTGATCTAGATATCAGTAGAAAGTTACTGGAAGGCCTACATCCAGAAGCGGTAGTAAGATTAGATGCTGGAACAAATAGGTTTGAACAAGAAGGCAAGATGAAGTAATGTTTCGAAAGGTCTAGACAAATGTGGATGTGTGGTAAGAGATGGAGTGTCTAAGGTGTTGGCTCCAACAGGGATTGAACCAGCAAGTGTATGGCAGTAACATGCCATTGTATGTGAACTGGAGCGCTGATAACCACTATATGACCACTGCCCCTCTGAAATGATCTGTATTTACAATGCTATAGTATTTTACATGATTTAATCAGAATTTTAGGTACTTCCAATTCTTCATGCCAATGTCATCTTTCAAAAAATATGAAACATTGGGACAGTTTTTTGAGCCACTGTAATTTGTAATTTCCATAGTCTCTCATGTAAATCAAGTTGATTGTTACAGAAAGCTATCATTGATAGATAATCAATTTGACAGATTTCAAAATGATTGACCATTATACAAGTTCATTCCTACATCAGATATCTAACTATTCCTTGTTCATTCTGTGCACTTATTTACAACTATATAGATTGGTATCCTGTGGAATTATATCCAATTAAGCACTTGGCAAAGATATTTGAGGTGATTGTACAGTGTTATATACACTTGTGATTGAAAATGGCCCACGAATGAGAGCAATTGTCAATGCTGGATAGACAGCCTGCAGAAAATCAATATATCAAACCTGATGAACAAATAATACATACTGAGATGAAAAAATAAATAGTTTGAACAACATACATGGCAATGTTTGCAGCAACTTGATTGGTACTGATGACAACAGACATTACAATATCCAAAAGCTGTAATTCCAGCTATCAAAGATTTTATGTATAAACTAATTCTTTTGGAACATACCTGGAAAATAGCATAAAGAGCTCCTGCATCTGCCAAGAGATAGAGAATATGCCACAATTTGAATAACTGGTGCACTGGGCTATCAATGTTTCTTTGTAAGGATTTAACATGTTTCCTGTCATTTGAGAAGTTCATAGTCAGGCAGATGGTTGAAAAAATGACTAGGAGTATACTAGACCATAACGTCCAGCCAATGAAACATGTTGCAGTAGAGTTGGTCAAGAATGATGAAATGATAGCTGTTGTACTTAGAAGATTGAAAGTTTTACTGTTAAGTTGAACAGCAGTCATGTAAACACTAGGATTTGAAAAAAGTGACAGAAAGACAAATGTGAAAACTGTATACATTAGCATGTACTATGGAAGATTCTGTTGATAAGACACACCAAGTGTACAGAAGCAGAGTGCTATAGAAAGACACAGTGCCCAATGCCTTTGAAAGATAACCTGTGCACGCCAAATGATGAAAGCATCATTAATGACAGGCTATGCCAGTTCAGCTTCAGCTTGTGAAGTATATTCTGTTGTAAAACACTCACAGGGATAAAGTTGAGCCAGTTTATGGCTACATTCAAATTTCCAAGAGTTATGCTGACATGATCAACACATTGGGAAAGAGATGCAATATTTCCTTGGAAAAATTGATATTCAACAATTGAACTTGTCATCTGTGCCAATAGGTTTCCGCTCAATACAATAATACCAAGCCAAATGACTGTTAGTTGGCATCTGGAAAACCAAGTGTGGGCTGAACACCTGAAGTTAACAGTAGAGGTCAGGTTGAGTGCAAGTGCTTTTGTTGATACCTATCATACTGGCAAGCAATAATGGTTGCAATTGGCATCAATAAGCCTATGGAAAAGTCAGTCTTTGATGTTAGGGATGGAGAAACACATAGACCATAGAAAAAAGCTATAACTGCTGGGTTCACAATCCAGTCCATCAGTAAACGCTGTCCAATGTCTTGGATGATCTTCCGCTCTTCAGGATTCATGACTATTGGAAATGGTCGACTGTGAAATGGGCCACTGGTTTGGACAGTGGGAAGGGAAAGAGCGTAATTTCCACTGGGTCAAGGTGAGTTTTATATTATGTTGGATCGATCAAGATAACACAACTGTATGTCAAGAGTTAATCAGACATATTTAATCAACTCATGATGATCAAGAATTTCCTGGGAAATGGACTCAAAGACGCCTGTTTCATGGTATATGTGAGGTATATATGCCACTGATGATTCCAACCACCCCAAGATGGTGAAATGAAACATCTACACTCCCGATGTCTGCAGATTTGCATTCTGCATGATGTATCAATATTCTATGAAATTGACATCCTCGACGTCGTCACTGTTCACCTATGGCCACCATAAAACCCCTGGCTTCCATTGTCTACGCTCGGCTTCCCTTTCTTCCTCATTTATCTCATCTGTTCACAATACAGATACACTATAGAAATGAATACTTATTCTCTGTATTCAGTGTAACTAAGCTTAGACTTGGATCTATCATTCAATGCACAACTGATATTTATTTCTGTTCTCCTTTCACAATTGGCTGCATTCTCATGTATAACCAAATTTTGTTGTCTTACAAGACAGCCTCCTACTTGGGTCTCAGGAAGAAGATCAGTATCGTCAAACTGCAGCGGCTGGGCAATGACAGATGACCACTTTAGATCCAGCACAAAGACGTTGACCTAAATTTCCGTCCTTCTGTCGTACACACACTGACTACTTATCTGCTTGCACAATTTGTATATGGCACTGATGGATATTCTAACAACACAAAGTAGACACGTAGTGTCAGAGGGAAAGGGAAAATCTCAACAGCCCTCACTTCAGGATCTTGAGATAACATCCACTGTGACAAACATACCTTGCCGGCTGCTGATGAACCTGGTTGCACACGAGAAAGACTACATAAAGTCAATCAATCATCATCGCACATGCTTTTGTGTGTGCTGGCGCTGTTGAATGCGCTGCTGTGGTGTCTGCGGCGCTCGGGAGTGCCAAAGTGGATTAGTACTTGGAGCACCTCAAGGATGATCTGAGAATGGTCGTGCATCAGAAGGCTACATACAGAATAACGAGACTGGTCAAGGTGTCAAGAATGGCTATCATCAGACTCATCGATCCATGTAGTGGCTGTGGCAGACACAGCCTGTAGTAGACAGTATTATTAATAAACCCCAGGAGACACCAGGTCCTTTGATAGATAACAAACAACAGGATGGTCCTGATCAGTGGCAAAACGATGTGTTTGAGGCCGCCCGTCTTAACATGACAGATGATCAGCAGATCCTCATGGATAGAGGCATGGAAAAGGTAGCCCACAATCTTAATGAGACAGTCGGGAGCCATTGTGAGGCAAAAGGAAGGGAATTCTATCACAAACAGGGAGTTGTAAAATTTTTAGCAAGTCGGCAATTACAGCACAACAACTATACTTTTCTCTGATCAAACTTCAGGCATCAGTTGACTAGCATCCTTAGGTAGATGCTTATCATGTTACATTTGTGAATTTGTGATAGCGTACTGGAAGCCGGATGTTCTGAAGGCCCAGTGAAAAGTCTGTATAAATAGGAAAACAAGGGAAATTGAGGCAAACAAGTTTACTCAAGTGATATCGAAGTCAAATCGAACACACCAGTTGTTGAGTGCTGCTGAACACTGTAAGCGTCGAGCTTTTGATGCCTGGCAAGACACTTAGGGAAGTGGGGCCAATGCTGTTTCTGGCATGTACTCCAGCGTGGACAAACAAAGCCTGCAAATGCAGTTTTAAGACATCTAGCTCTCAGATCGGCTGAAAAACACTTGTCCAAAGCTTTTCCCATGACATTTTTGTGACGACTGTCACCAACATCACTTACTTTCATTGCCTTGTGATTAGTTTCATCCTATCCGCTTTCTGGCTAACTCAATAACCGTATCATAAAAACTACTTACTTGTTGTTATGCGGTAGATTTTGGAAATTTAGGAGTCTTCTCCCATTTGTCCAATGCCACTGTATCCTCCATCTCTCTCACATATTTCCACTCATTGTGATCAGGCCCATACCCATGCCATTTCACTAAGTCTTATTTCCCTTGGCCTTGATGTTGCTTGTCTAGAATACAATCAATAAAATGTTCTTTATGTCCATCCTCCATTACTATTGGACAGGCACTTCCAACATCTGCAACAGGAAAAGGTAATCATCATTCAGAACATGAGGAGACAGAAGACCCACATGAAACCTATTTACAATATTCATGCCCTTTAGTAAGTCCAATACATATTCAGATGATTCCAGATATGCTTGGAGAATTGCATACAGTCCATCTTGTCATGGCATAAATTTAGCGATCCTTCCATCCCTTTTTTGCATGTAATCTCTTCTCCGATTAGAAGTTGACAACATCACCAAGTCCCCCACCTTATAAGGAATTTCACAACTTCTATGAGTGTTTGCATGATGTGCTTGTGAAATCTTTGCTGTCATCAAATTATCCATTGTCTCAAGAAAATTGCCCTTGATTTCTTGCAACACCTTCAAGGCCAGTCTTCAGCTGGTGCATCCACTGGGGGAGGTGGATACAAGAATAACAACACACAAGGCAAGAACCCTGACTTGAGTTGAAAGGGAGAGAATTTTGTCAAGGCATTCACAGTATTCATAATCTCAAACCAAATTTGAGGTAGTGCCTGGACCCATCCTTGCTGTTGTTGATCCACATGGTAACAAATGCATTGAACCATTGCTTTGTTTGAGTGCTCAGAAGCCCCATCTGTCTGAGGATGAAAAGCTGTTGACATCTTGTGCTTGATACCTGTGAGCTTCAGGAATGCCTTCCAGAAACTTGAGGTAAACAATGATCCCTGTCCCTGTCTGTGTCAAAACACATGGCAATATCCAAACATCAGCACCTGCTCTGCAAGTCATTGACACAAGCTAGTCAAACCCATGTTCCTATGGAAGCAGGCCCACATCCAAACAACTAGCCCAGGCCTTTGCCATGAATACCTCTCCATGGCCTTTTTGGGATATGGTCCTAGAGCACCTCCATGACTTCAAGGACATCTTTACCAAAGCCTTGTTTGACTCCCTTCTAGAGCACAAGCAGTGGGACCATGCCATTCAGCTCATACCAGACTCCAAGCCCACCAACTGCAAGGTTTATCCACTCACACCCAAGAAGCAGGATGAACCCAATGCATTCCTCCAGGAAAAAATTGTCCCTTGAAGTTTCCAATGGCATCCCTGGTGTTTTTCATTGAGAAGAATGACTCTCTCTGACTGGTCCAAGACTATCATATGCTCAATGCAATGACTGTCAAGAACCGCTACCCACTCCTCCTCATCTCTGAACTGATCAACAAACTTCAGAGTGTGTGCTACTTCACTAAGTTGGATGTCTGCTAGGGCTACAACAATGTGCACATCCGGGAGAGAGATGAGTAAAAGGCAGTGTTCCAGACCAATTACAGGCTGTTTGAACTCCTGGTGATGTTTTTCAGACTTGCCAACAGCCCCACCACCTTCCAGACCATGATGAACAACATCTTCCAGGATCTCATTGCAGAAGAGGTCATGTGTGTGTACCTCAACAATATCTTCATCTACACTAAGACCTAGAAGACCATTATCAGATCATCTGCGTTGTCCTGGATTGTCTCCATCAGTACCAGCTCTATTGTAAGCCAGAGAAGTGTGAGTTTGAGCAGACCTGCATCAAGTACCTTGGGCTCATCATCTCTTATGGCATGGCAGAGATAGACCCAGTGAAGGTGGCTGGTATTACTCAATGGCTAGAGCTCTGAAACAAGAAGGAAGTACAAGTCTTCCTGGGGTTTACCAACTTCTACTGATGGTTCATCCAGGACTTCTCCCATCATGCATGCCTGCTCTCCAACCTCACTGGGAAGGATGTAACATGGACTTGGGGAGATGCAGAGCAGTGGATATTTGACACTCTGAAGTCCACTGTCACCTTGAAACCCATACTTCTCTTCTCCAACAATGACCAATTGTTCTGCATCAAGGCTCACAGCCTAAAATTTGCTACTGGCATGGTCCTGTTGCAACAGTCCCAGGAGGACAGTAAGTAGCACCACCCTGTTGTCTTCTACTCCAAGAGCCTCAATGCTATGGAGCAGAACTATGAGATCCACAACAAGGAGATGCTTGCTATCATCCTGCCAAAATGCTGGAGCGTAGCCTGCATAGACTTCATTGTGGAACTCTCAGATGCCCATGGATATAACACAGTCATGGTAGTGGTGGACCTCTGCAGTAAGCACGCTTATTTCATCCCAATGCATACCACCTGCTCTGCTATGGGTGTGGCCAACCTTTACCAGAGGAATGTCTGGAAACTCCACTGCCTTGTCTTGATGCACTGAATAGAACAGATTGTAAATGGCATGGTCAGTTAGGGAGATGGGGTAAAGGCCACAGACAACTCAAGGTGCCTTGGAGTGGTTGCAGTGGAAGTCTCCTGACAAGGGCAGGTGCATGAACATTTTTGGCAGGCTCCCAAGAAGGGTTGTCCTTGATACCATAGCCTTTCCACTTGACCTTGTACTGTAGTTTATGTTGGAACAGGTGGCTGTCCAAGATTTTCTCTACTTCATACTCCACTTTGTTGCTGGTGAGAACCAGAGGTGGCAGAGAAGGAGCTTGTTGGCCAGGGATGGGGTCATCCAGGGCAGGCAAGAGTTTGACCACGTTGAAGACCAGGTGCAGTCAATGCATGCCAACAGGCAATTGGAGTTGGTAAGCGAGGGGACTTACCTGATGCTCAACCATGTACAGTCCCAGCTGTCAATGTGAAAGCTTCTGCAAGGGCTGAGCAGTCACAGTGTTGGATGCATCTAGGTAAACATGATCCTCAGGCTGGTACTAAGGAGCTGGAGTTTGTCCTTGATTGTAGTACTGGGCTATGTCATCCTTTTCCTTGGTCAGCACAGCCTTTGCCTCCTCTTGTGCTTTTTGCATGTAGTTGACAAAGTCATTGGCCAACTCATCCTCTGATTGCCATGCACATGGTTCAAAGCCCATCTGGGGGTGACAACCAGTGTTGAGGAAGAATGAGGAGACCTGTGTGGATGCATGAATATAGTTGTTGTACTGGAATTCTGCTTCAGAAAGGAGCTCATCTCAGTTGTCCTGCCACTTGTTGCAGAACAGCTAGAGATATTGTTTTAGCTCCTGGTTGATGTGCTCAATCTTTTCATTGAACTGTGGGTGGTAAGTGGTGGATGTGCGGAGCTTAACATGAAGGAGGCAGTAAAGCTCCTAAGTGAAATCTGCTACAAACTGCAGGCCCCAGTCAGAGACGTAGGCATCAGAGAGGCCATGGAGTTTCCAGATGTTCTTCTAGTACAGGTTGGCGGCGCCCATCACAGAGCAGGTGGTATGCATCAGAATGAAGTGCGCTCACTTACTGTAAAGGTCTACGACAACTATGACAGCATCATATCCATGTATGTCCAGGAGTTCTATAATGAAGTCAATAGAGGCCATGCTCCAACATGCAGCAAGCATGGAAAAAAAGTGCAGTTGACTGGTTGGGGGGTTGTCAGGGGACTCCTCATTTCTCCCTTCTTCTACTCCTTATTCTTTCATTCTTCCTCTATTTATTTCCCTATTTCTGCTGTCACTCTCTTACTTTACTGCTTCTATTCTTTCAACACTATCTATTGGTACTATTCTCAGCCCTTGAGGTGCTCTGGTTCTTTAGTTATCATTCAAACAAGTGTAGCCAATGCTTCCAGAGGCTTAGTCATCTCGAGGCTAGCCTCCAAATTACTGAGCAAGTCACATGAGACATGTGCATGACCTCTGGCAATGGCAATTTCCGAGTTTTTGATTATTTTTGGAGATTTTCCTTTTTTAGATTATAAATTTTATTGTGGCTTTTGTCATGCTATAGAGTTACTTCCCACACTTCTGGAGCCTTGGAAGCGTCACTCCTGGCATAGGGAATCCCTAGACTTGTTCTCTTTGGATTTCTCTCTGCCAGGTGAGTAGTTATTGTTGTATTACCTATATATATTCTAATATACTTTGGATTTCCCTCTGCCAGCTGTGTGACTGAGCCATAGCCTCCAGAGGTCGCTCTTACAGCAGCAAGTCTCTACATTTTGGTTTGGGAGCCCCCTTTAGCCTGCTTGAGCCCTCTCTTGTCTCTTTAGGTTACTCCCCCACTGGATTACCCCCTGCCCCTCTATTGCTTCTATGATCCAACCAGCCCCCTCAGGACCTCTCTTGGACACTTCTGCCCCTCAGGATGATGCCTGGGGTTGCTTGCTTGCTCTGGAGACTTAGGTGCAGACCACTCAAGCTTTCCTCACCCTCCACACCACCAAACTTGCTAGATTATGTCAGGCCACAAACATTATCTCTCAGTCCCTTCAGGCCCTCTTAGAGCGCCTCCCTCTCACTCCTACTCCTCCTTAGGCACCTCCAGTTAGGGCTGACACACCTCCAGTCCCTCGCTCTGGGGCCTCTCCCCCTGTTGACACCAATATTTCTTGTCCAGCGCTTCCAGATGCCTTCAATGGTGACTGAGCCATGGGCGAGCAATTCCTGCAGTCATGTATCACCTACATTCAGCTCAGTGGAGAAGCCTTTCCTTCTGATGCTCTCAAGATTGCCTGGGTTCTTTCCTACATGAAGTCTGGACGAGCTTTGACATACGCACTACGAGTTTTTTGACGTCCTGGAGGAGTAGAGAGCTTTAGAAGCTGGGATCAGTTTGAGAAGGAGTTTCGAACTGAGTTCTTTCCCTTGGACCCTGCTAAGGTGGCAGCCCTTACTCTCCGAGACCCCCATCGATATGGACAGGGAAAGCGGACCTTAGATGAGCACACTGACTCCTTCCGAGCTCTGGTTGAACAGGTGGGCTATCCAAACGGTCTTCAGCTCTGTCTCACCTTCCAAGATGGCCTCCTCCCCTCTCTCATGGATTGGATTGACAGCATGACCGAAGGACAACCTGACGACACGTGTATTGAGTCTTGGTATCAGGTAGCACGCGATCAGTGGCAGCTCATGGAGTTAAGGCATGAGCTCCACTGAGGAACTACCTTTCGCTCCACCTTGCATGTGCCTTTACCTGCTTGTCCTCCCATCTCCCATTTCTTTCTATTTTGTGCTCCAGCCCTAGCTCAGGTACCTGCCACACGTCTTCTTCCTCTGGGAGTTCCCATGGATGTTGATGCCTCTTGTTAACGCTCCTCTTTCCCTTTCCTCTGTCATTGCTGTAGAAAGCCTAGTCACTTTGCTCGATATTGCCCTCAGGGGTTGGAAGTGCACTATCTCTCAGCTGTAGAGCAGGAAGAGCTTCTTCTCCAGCTCCTGACTGCCAGAGATGCCCAGAGAAACCCTTCCCCAGATGCATAGATCAAAGCAGAACCTTTGGATAAGTCTGTAGGTTCTGTGGAGGCTGTAGTGGAACCTTTGGATGAGTCCTTAGGTTCTACAGGGGAGGGTTTTTAGTAGGGCGACGGATGAGTTGTACACCTCCGCCACCTGGCACTAATCAGTTTGCATGTCTACCAGTAGAATCTTCCAATATATCTCTCCTTATCAATGATTCTCTGGTTGAAACTGTAAGTGCCCCCTCCCACATACAAAATACCCTCTCAGTTAAGGCCTTGGCTGAGACCTCTCCTCCTCCTTCTGTCTGACGCCCACATGTCCCAGCTTGGAAACGACACCTCCCTTGCCGCTATGTTGTTGCCTCCACTCCCTCTCCTAACCCTCTGCATCTCAATGTAGAGATTGAGACAACTGATACTCAGCAGACTCGGAGCATGGTAGCTCTCCTGGACAGTGGTGCCACTGGACTCTTCCTTGATACTTGCTATGTAGAACAACACCAACTCACTACTCGGCCTCTCTCTTGTCCCATTCCAGTCTATAACATTGATGGTATGCTCAACGAAGCTGGATCCATCTGCTCAGTGGTGGATTTAGTCCTTTGTTACCAGACTCATTCTGAGCGTGCTGTCTTTGCGGTCAGCAGCCTAGGAAAGCAGGACATGATACTGGGATTCTCCTGGCTACATGACTACAACCCTGAAATTGACTGGGCCAAGGGTAAAGTGAGTATGAGCCGCTGCCCCCGACGGTGTTCTACATGTGCCAAGGAGATTAGAGAGGAGTGCAGAGCCTCAGTCCATGAGCACGCTGCTATACATGCTTGCCGAGTTGGACACCTCCCCTTTGCAGACCTCGACCTACTGGATCCTCCTCCCTTGGTGTTCCCTCATAGAGAGGCCCTCTATGAGGACGTTCAAGGTGTAGTGAGTGAAGCCCAGATAGAAGATGGATGTGAGGGTGAATTTGTGTGCTCCTGACTCAGAGTCCCCAGACAAGGCCATTGAAACAGGTGACAGGATTTATGCAACTACTTTACGACCTCCCCCAACGGCGGCAGAGATTAGAGCCAGCCAAACTACTTCCCAGCAGCTAGCTCAGGCTTTTGCCACTAACTCTGCTCCTAAGTCATTCTGGGATGCAGTTCCTTATCACCTGCATGACTTTGAGGACGTTTTCTCCAAGGCATCATTTGATTCCTTGCCAGAGCGCAAGCAGTGGGACCATGCTATTGAGCTTACACCCAATGCTGAGCCCTCCAGCTGCAAGGTCTATCCTCTCTCTCCCCAAGAACAGGATGAGCTTGATGCCTTCTTGCAGGAGAATTTAGATTCTGGTTGCATCCGTCCCTCAAAGTCCCCAATGGCCTCCCCAGTCTTCTTTATTAAGAAGAAGGATGGTTCTCTACGTCTGGTTCAAGACTATTGAGTTTTGAATGCGATGACTGTGAAAAATCACTACCCCTTACCACTCATTTCAGAACTTGTCAACAACCTCTGAGGTGCATGCTATTTCACCAAGTTGGATGTTTGCTGGGGCTACAACAATGTGCGCATCAAAGAAGGTGATGAGTGGAAGGCAGCATTCCGAACAAATTGTGGACTCTTTGAACCTCTAGTGATGTTCTTTGGCCTCACTAATAGCCCGGCCACCTTTCAGACCATGATGAACGACATTTTCCGAGACCTTATAGCAGAAGGTGTTGTGTGTGTATATCTTGATGATATCCTCATCTATACCAAGACTTTAGAGGAGCATCATCAGATTACACAGATTGTGCTAGAACGGTTCCGCCAACACCAGCTCCATCTCAAGCCAGAGAAGTGTGAATTTGAGCAGACCAAGGTTGAATACTTTGGACTGATCATTTCTCATGGAGTGGCTGAGATGGACCCAGTCAAAGTGGCTGGTGTGGCAGAGTGGCCAGAGCCCAAGAACAAGAAGGAGGTTCAGGCCTTCCTGAGCTTCACCAACTTCTACCGGAGGTTCATTCAGGACTTCTCACACCATGCCCGGCCCCTCTTTGATCTCACCACTAAGGACACTCCTTGGCACTGGGATGTGGCGCAGCAGACTGCCTTTGATGCCCTCAAACAGGCGGTTACTTCAAAGCCTGTCCTCCTATTCCCAGATGATGACTCTCCCTTCCAGGTGGAAGCCGATAGCTCAGATTTTGCTACTGGAGCTGTCCTCTCTCAGCAGTCAAAAGAGGATGGTAAGTGGCATCCTGTGGCTTTCTACTCCAAGAGTCTCAATGCCATGGAGCACAATTATGAGATCCATGACAAGGAGATGTTGGCTATCATTTGGTCATTTGAGGGGTGGCGACATTTCCTTGAGAGTGCCAGGCATAAGTTTGAGGTGTGGACTGATCACAAGAACTTAGAGTACTTTCGGATGGCCAAGAAACTTAACTGCTGACAGGCTCGATGGTCCTTGTATCTGGCCAACTTTGACTTTTCATTGCACCACAAACCTGAGCAAAGCATGGGCAAGCCAGATGCACTTTCTAGGTGAGCTGACCATGGCTCAGGAGCTAATGACAATGACAATATTGTACTCCTGAAGCCAGAGCTCTTTGCCATCCACGTTCTAGAGGGTGTAGTTGGCCAGGGAAAAGAAGTAGGCATCCTTTGAGACATCCGTCGAGGTAACTGGGAGGGCGCTCAAGAAGATCTGGTAGCCAAGGCTGCTCTGGCCTTGCATGCTTGAGAGAGAACTAGAGTAAAGTCAGTCTGCACTGATGAGTGGTCTTTGGAGAATGGTCTTCTCACCTTCTGGGGGTGCATTTATGTTCCCAACCTACCTGACCTCCGGAGGCGGATTGTCAAGCAGAATCATGATTCTTGGATTGCAGGCCATCCCGGCAGATGGAAGACACTGGAGCTGGTCTCTTGGAATTACTGGTGGCCTCAGATGTCACGGTATATTGGCTCTTACACCTCCACCTGTGATCTCTGTCTGTGAACTAAACCTCGTCGTCAGCCTCCCATGGGACAACTTCATCCCTTGCCTATCCCAGCTGAGCGTTGGAGTGTGGCCTCAGTAGACTTCATTGTTGAGTTACCAGATGCTCACGGATATGATGCAATCATGGTGATAGTAGATCTCTGTGGCAAGCGAGTCCACTTCATCCCAACACACACCACCTGCTCTGCTATGGGCGCCGCTAACCTGTATTGGAAGCATGTCTGGAAACTCCATGGATTGTCAGATGCTTATGTTTCAGACCGTGGACCTCAGTTTGTGGCAGAGTTTACCAGAGAACTGTATCGCCTCCTCCAGGTCAAACTCCACACCTCCACTGCCTATCACCCTCAGTCTGATGGCCAGACCAAGTGTGTCAACCAAGAGCTAGAACAGTATCTTTGGCTCTTCTGCAATGAATGACAGGATGACTGGGATGACCTATTACCAGAGGCGGAGTTCCAATACAACAATCATGTACATGCTGCCACCCAGATGTCTCCTTTCCTTCTGGACACTGGTCAACACCCTTGGATGGGTTTTGAGCCTTGTGGACAACCTTCAGAGAATGAAGCTGTCAATGAGTTCCTAGATCGGATGAAGGCTGCCCAAGAGGAAGCCAAGGCAGCCTTAGCTAAGGCAAAGGACGACATGACCCACTATTATGATCGTGGACAAACTCTAGCCCCCAAATACAAGCCTGGAGATCGAGTCTATCTGGATGCCTCTGACATTGCTATCACCTGACCTTCTCAGAAGCTCTTTCATCGCCGTCTAGGACCCTTTCCTATAGTAAGACAGATAGGCCCTCTAGCCTATCGACTCAAGCTGCCTAGTGGAATGAGCCGGCTCCATCCAGTCTTCAACGTGGTGAAGCTTTCTCCTGCACCAGATGATCCAATTCCAGGTCGACGTCCACAGCCGCCACCACCTCCAGTTCTTGTAGACAACAGGGAAGAGTATGAAGTGGAACGGATCCTAGACAGTCGACTCTTCAGAAACAAGCTTCAGTTCAAGGTCAAGTGGAAGGGCTATGGAATTGAAGACGTCTCTTGGGAGCCACAAGAAAATGTCCATGCTCCTGCCTTAGTCTGGGAATTCTACCAACAGCACCCTAATGCTCCCTGGGCAATCAGAGGCATCTACTCTATTTCCAAGCAGGCTGTCCAAAATTACTTCTACCCAGCATGTCAAGACGCCGCACTCTAAAGGGGGGGTGATGTCAGGGGACTCCTCATTTCTCCCTTCTTCCACTCCTTATTCTTTCATTCTTCCTCTATTTATTTCCCTATTTCTGCTGTCACTCTCTTACTTTACTGCTTCTATTCTTTCAACACTATCTATTGGTACTATTCTCAGCCCTTGAGGTGCTCTGGTTCTTTAGTTATCATTCAAACAAGTGTAGCCAACGCTTCCAGAGGCTTAGTAAGCATTCAGAGGCTTAGTCATCTCGAGGCTAGCCTCCAAATTACTAAGCAAGTCACATGAGACATGTGCATGACCTCTGACAATGGCAATTTCCGAGTTTTTGATTATTTTTGGAGATTTTCCTTTTTTAGATTATAAATTTTATTGTGGCTTTTGTCATACTATACAGTTACTTCCCATGCTTCTGGAGCTTTGGAAGCGTCACTCCTGGCATAGGGAATCCCTAGACTTGTTCTCTTTGGATTTCTCTCTGCCAGGTGAGTAGTTAATGTTGTATTACCTATATATATTTTGGATTTCCCTCTGCCA